>JAHTLZ010004329.1:0-17384 GCA_023846285.1 Phrynocephalus versicolor
CAGTGCAAATTTAATGCTCAGTTGTCTTTAATGCGATGAATGAAACCGTTTGGTTGAATTTTTCATTATTTCCTTTAAGTTTATGGGAAGTTTAGTTAATTTTAACACTCCAATCATTTCACCCAGAAAGTTTGCTCCTAGATCTGTTTTTTATGAAAGCATACGTTGAGAATGCAGACTCACAGAGATAAGTTGAAGGAAAACACACAAGTCTTTTCACTGTAGCCTTGCCAACAGCATTGTTTTCTGAATACACCTGCATCTAGAACTCTTCTTGGCTTTGTGTGTGTGTGTGTGTGATGGCAACAAGCCGGTACCACTCAAAACAAATGACGCACAACCACAATAATGGCTGACGAGTGGCAGACGTAGCATAGACATGGAGATAATGGTGCTGCCATGTTATAAAAATGGATTCTACTGCTAAATTGCTAAATCTTAGTGAAAATTAAATATTATTGGTGCTGCAGCACCCCAGGGTGTCACGGCACCCAGTTTGGGAACCACTGATCTAGAAAATCACTGGGCTGATCTCCTTCAATTTGTACTGCTGAATGGAGCAGGGGGTTGCACTCAATGGCCTTGTAGGCCTCTTCCAGCTTCATGATTCTATCATTGTCGTCGTCGTCATCATCATCATCATCATCATCATCATCATCATCATCATCATCATCATCATCATCATCATCATCATCACCACCACCACCACTACCACCACCACCACCACCATCACAATCAAAGCATCTTATGCCTGCTCATATTATACAGGTATGTGTGTGATACAGTCGTAACGGACTCTTTGTGACCCCATGTCCATGGAGTTTGCTTGGCAGGAATACTGGAGTGGCTTGCCAGCTCCTACAGGCATACACAAACTCCAGAAGCAAGCAGCACATGCTCTCAGTTGCTGGAGTGATAAATTTAAAAGCCAGCTCTGTCCGGCTGGGCCATCTTTCCTTTCCTGTAGGAAGCTTCCGTTCAGCTGAATAGCTCTCCTACTCACCTGCATATGAAAGACAGGGCACTTTTACTGCTCTACTTAAGAATGGGACACCTCCCTCCAAGGCAAAAGGAAGAGGGAGGGGAGAGCATGTTTGTGTTAACTTTTTTTAATTTGTCCAGCAGAAAGCCTCCTGCTGGGGGGAAAAGGGGGGGGGGGGCAAAAGAATTGCTTTGAACCTAAGAAACCCACCTTTTGTTCAGCCAATAGCCTGTAAATTATCCAGGATGGTTGACTGGTGTTTCGCTAATAGATGCTAAAGACAGGATGTGCTCATCCTTAGTGTGGAACCTGTCCTTCTAGCAAAGGTAGAAAAGGTGCTAATCGCTTCCTTCTGTTACAGCTTCCCATAGCCTTTTAAAAAAGAAATAAAAATAAAGCCAACACTGTTTCATGTCCCAGGTTTGAAGGGGGCCTCCTCCAGTCCAGTGAGGGAACCCCCAGTTTAAAACCCTCCCACGAAAGAGATCCCACCACTCTCCAGGGCCATTGGTTCCCCTGTCACAGAGCTAGGCTTATGGCTAGGAAGGTCTTCTTAAAATTTAGTAGGAATCTGTTGTAAACGGAATCCACAGGTATATCTCCTAAACTTTTGAAAACAAGTTTGCCCCATCTTGTACTTGACATTTTTATGTGCTGCTAAGTCGCCTTCAACTTACAATGACCCCATTAATGGGCAATCTCCAAAAAAAATGTCCTGTCATTAACAGTTCTTATAAGCTCAAACCTGTTGCCTCTCTGGGGGAATCAATCCATCTTGTACCAGGTCTTCTCTTTCCTTGCTCCAGCATTATCATCTTCTCCAGAGAATCTTTTTCGTTTGACAGACCTTCAAGTGTTCAAAGGTGGTCATTGTAGCTCCTCTCTGTCACCTTTTCTTCATGCTAAATGTGTCTCCACACTTCCACAAAGGGCTCCCCCCAACATAGAGACTCCATCTTGATTTCTGTCCTCTGCACATGTTCTAGTCTGCTGATATCCTAGTTAAGCTGGTGTGGCCAGGAAGAAACACAAGGCGGCTAATGAGGTCTGACCAAAGCAGAATGGAGTGGCATTTTTAATTCCTTTGTTGACAAAGTCTTGAATGGCATTCGCTTTTTCTGACGCTGCATCCTACCATCGGTTCTGTTTAGAACCAGTTTGTAATTCTGTGTGCATTTATGATCACAAAGAAATTGGCAAACTTTACAGTATTTGCATTTTATTTGTTACATTTATATTCCATGGATTCTTCTTTTCTTTCCTACTTGGGTCTCATAACAACCCTCTGAGGCAGCTAGACAAAAAGAGAGACTGGCCAAATAGTCTTAAGATAAAACATCTGTAACAGAAGTGGGTGAATTGCATTTGTCCCAATCCTGTCTGACCTCCCCATGCCACAGATAAAGGCCACCCCCACCCCCACCCAGTATTGGGAGCTCTCTTTGAGATCACTCCTTCATAGGGTCATCATAAGTCAGAAGCAACTTGATGGCATGTTAGAACAACAATAACAATTAGTTTAATTGAGAGCAAAAAAGGGCCCCAGGACCATTAGAAATCATTACCTTGATTTATGGGGCATGGTTGACCTCTTTGCATGATCAACAGACTGGATCGCAGCAGTGGTTGGCAGGCCGGCAAATGTCACCTGGGTCTGTTCTGTGCTTGGCATACACAAAAGCATGCTAGATAGCAAGCAAGAACCTGGTAGTGGTGGTGGTGGCGGCGGCGGCCCTAGGAGGCAATGTGTAGAATTGAGCTATGCTTTGCATTGTTGGCAGGAAAAGGTCGAAATAGGTCAGCTCAGTCTGACTTCAACTCAAGCTTGCTGCTCAGAGGTGGTGGGGGGGGCAGGGAAGTTACTTGTATAATTATGTTGTAAACCCCTTTTAGGATTATGGGACAACATATACGGGGAAATAGCAAACTAACTCCACCCTTGCCTACAATTTGTATGCCTCCCCACACACACTACACTACTTGAGTTGAACATGTCAGAAAAAGTCTGGAAGTTGAGTCATGGCAACTGGTCTTTTATTGAGAGATTGAATCATTTCGCTTTTCGTCCAAGCAACTTTGTCAGTCTGAGATAAGTTAGTGGCATGTCCTCCATTTTATACTTCACCTTGATTTCACATCACCCAGGTCTGAATAGGCTCATAAGTTGGGCAAAGGCCAGAATAGGGTCCTTAGGTGGAAAATGGCCTGGGGTGAATGAACATTCCACCTATGCAACCCTTCCAAACTCCCATTAAGTATGGGTCATTACCAGTGGCCTTGCTGGTGGAGATGTGAAGTGCTTCTCATTTGTGCAGGGTGAAAAGCAGCAGCCAGATTGTGCCTGAGTTCCCCACCTCTATTGAGAAAGGGGTTTTCAATACACACATGAATGGCTTCCTTGACCCCTCTCTCGAACTACCTATCATATCTGTCTAATATGTGTACATCCCCATCTTTGAATGTGCTTCCTTTGTCCTTCAAGTGGAGGTATACTGCTGATTCTGGTCCTGAGCTGTTGCCCTTCCTATGTTGGGCCATCCTTCTGTTTTAGTGGCTGTTTAGTTTCTCCAGTGTAGAGGCCTGTACGCTCCTCACTGCATTGGACTGAATATACTATATTGCTCCTCTTGTGTTTTGGTGTCAGGTCTTTAGGATGGATGGGTCTTTGCCATAGTGTGTTTGTGGGTTTGAAATAAATGTTCTCTGAGGACATTTTATTTTATTGTTTAATTAATGAGTATTTTTACCCTGCCTTTCTCATCGGAAAAGAACCCAAGACAGCTTACAGTAAGGAGGGACAATATATTTAAGATATATTCAAGTTTAAGAACAGAGAATTGAGGGGTATCTTACAGCATTAGAAGACAACGTGAAAGCTTAAAGAGACCATGAGCATTTAAGAAAGAGTATAAATTCCATATAATCATGTATGGTAGACCATCTAAAAGTTATGAGGGATGGGAACTAACAATTGTGACACTAATATAGTGCCAACGTAATCACACAAGGAGAGATATAAACGCAAAGTTATAAATGGTTATAAACACAAAGTCTGCGTAGATTCATATAAAAACACATAATAGGTAGTCCATCATTCAGGGAAAGCTTGCCTGAAGAGAAAGGTCTTTGCCTCTTTCTGGAAGGACAACAGAGATGAGGCAGTCCTGGCCTCTAATGGGAGGGAGTTCCAGAGTCTGGGCCCAGCAGCCAGAAAGGCCCTTTCATGTGTTCTCAGATGTACCTGTGAGGGTGGCAGGATGGAGAGAAAGGCCTCTCCTGATGACCTTAACACCCGAGCCGGTTCATGCTATGAACTCCCACAGAGTCATTGGCAATCTAGGCTTGGAATTCTGGGAGTTATGGTCCAAAACATCTGGAGTGTCAAAGGTGCCTGACGTTGCCATGGGAGTTGTAGTCCAGAAGAGAAGGTGCACTTGAAGAAGAAGAAGAAGAAAACACCACATCGCTGTTTACTTCAGTAGCAAAATGTTTCAGTCTCTCAAGAAGTCCAGTTGCCATGACTCAGCTTCCAGAAAACTTCACCTGGATGACTGAGAATCTTCACAAACATGTGTCAGGAAAAGGCCCCCCACTGTTATATGAACACAGGGCTTTGAAACATGTGTGTTCTACTCAAGATGGCGCTAGTAGATCTTCTTTATTCTCAGCCTGAGCACCTACTCAGCCAGGTTGCCTAGAAGAGGAGAGAAACTTCAAAGCAAGCCACTTTCTAAAAGAAAGATTATTCCAAACAAGGCTGGCTCTGGCAGCCACCCTCTGAGTTTCTGGACACCCCCCTCCCCTGTGGACAGTTCAAGTCATCCTTTGTCACTGGCCTCTGGAACTTTCCAATGCTCCCATTCATAATCCCTCCCTCGGGTGGTGACTCGGGGGCAGCAGCCTCAAGAGACCTGCTTTCTTGTCGAAGGGCGATTCAGGGCTCCACACAATGGCCCAGACTGAGGACCTTGTGCCTGGGAAAGGAGCCAGGGAAGGAGCAAATAGAAGCAAAAAACCTCCCTGGGCACCGGCCCACATTATGGGTTGTTCAGCCTCCTGCTGTTGCCTTCCTTACAGCTTCTCCTTTTCCTGATCCCACCCCTAGTTATAACTTCTCTATGAGCCCCTCTCCTGTTTTCTGCACTGTGTTCCGGTTCCATCTCCAGTCTCCCACTGTCAGGTTTGAGATGTTTCTGCTTAAAGGACAGAGAAAGATAATAGGTGTATTTTCCCACCTGTTGTGTGCTTTGCAAGCACTTGGCTAAATAAAACATTTTTGTTTGAAGACCTTGTGTAGTACAAAACATAACTTTTCAAAGGTCTAAAGAACAATTTTGGAAAGTAAAGTGAATGCTGCTCCTGAAATGACTAGAATAAATAAATCACAGTCAGAACGAGTTCAAACTATGAAGAATTAGTCTATTGAAGTAAAATGTGGGAATGACCCACAAAGTGGCAATCTCAAAGGAGATGCCAAAATTAGAGAAACAATGGGATCATGTAATTAATTTCACCATGAGCTAAGTTATGCTTACAATTTTACCACAGAAAGAGACTTTTACCACATATGATCAACAACAAAAGCCAGATGTTTAAGATGAATTTTTTACATTGGGTATTGGAGTGTACCAAAGAATTTTGGAAGAAAATCAGCTTATGATTTATAGATTACAATAAAGCCTTTGACTCTATGACATAAAAGGGAGCTGTGTGGTCAATACAAAAATATATACAAAAAAATAAAAGAGAATAGGTGAAACCTTTATAGACCACTAAAAAAAAAATCATTATACAATCTACGTGCGTTTGTGGATTAGGACAATCCACTTCATCAGGCATGTACCGGTGTGAAGAACGTAAAGTCCAAATGCTCTCAACAGGGTGGACTTCGCCACCCATGTCTTTCTTAGATGGAAGTCAGAAAAGATGCAGGCTGCATTTTGGCATTATGTTATTCTAAAGTTACAGCCAAGGCAGCTGTGTGTTAGGTGTCAAACCCCAGTTCTTCACACAAAGAGGAAAAATGCATGCATTTGGCCTTTTTTTTTCTTTCTTTTTTTTGAAAAGGACATGTCTCTGCTTGGCCAGGGTTGACTGTATAGATTGTAACTGTTGAGATCGCAGCAAGCTAGCCCTGCTGCAAAGTGCTGGGCTCCACAAAAGCCAATGAAGGAAACCAACACCGAGAGATCCAGAGAATTACCAGTTTATTAGGCCTAGCAAAATGGTAAGGCGCACGAATCACCCAAGGCAGTAGTGAAACGTTACGCAACACAAGACAAAGAGACCCCAAAATTTATTTCCTCCTTTCCCCTCCCTCCAAGGTGGCTGGGGGTGGGCAGGGGCAGTCTTTGGGGATTGTCCAATGGATGCAGTCTGGGGCTGGTCCAGGGGTGGTCCCAAGGCGTTCCTGATTATGCAGGGCTGGACATCTGCCCAGGTGTGCCTGGCCTAATCTGTCCCTTAATGGGCCATCAGGGGTGTGACAAGATAAGGGGGAACAGGGTATTGTGTTGAGGTCTTGACAAACAGAGAAAATCAGTAAATCAATGCGGGGGGGAGAGCAGTGAGTCATTAGGAAACAGAGACAATTCAATGGGGAAACCAGAGTCTCAATGGAGGCTGCCAGACAGTCCTGGAAAGGTGTAAAGTTGAAACAATGGAAGTGCCTCTGGCTGCCTCTTAATCCAGGATGCAACTGCTGGAGAGTGCAAGGGCCAAGATGAACAATGGATTCCGCTTCTGGAAGGTGCGGCCATGCCAAAGAGTCACCATTTTCCTCCTTCTCTCCCGAGGGTATAGTCTTGAGGTGGAATAATGGCAGACCTTCCCATGGTCCAGATGTAGAGGAAAAGGTGCCCCATACAGCCCATTGTCTCTGTGAAGGAAGGCGAAGATTCCCTCTGGCAAAATCCATTCAGAGAAGCCAAGCAGTTTGAACTGGTTTTGCCATGTGGCAAGGAGACAGTCCTTGACTTCCCCAGCATGGAGGCAGCGTGCACCCTTGTCCAGGCCTTGATATACGTGAAGGGGGAAGGAATTGGGGGAATGGAGGGGTAAACCTTTATTTGGGGAATTGAGAGAGAGAGAGAGGAGAAGAAGAAGAAGAAAGGAAGGGAGGGAAGGAGGAAAAACTTCTTGGTGCCTTTTTGGCTGTTTAGGGAACGATGCAGTGATGAGAGGGGGTTAATAGGAGATGATCCCCCATCCACCCCCAAGTGTGCCAAGGTCTGATCTACTGAGGAGTAAGGGGTTGCCCCATTCCCTCTACTTTCCTGAGGCTCGGGGGGGAGGTACATGTCCAAGGGAAACAAAGTATTGAATCCACTGTCAATCACCCCCATCTTTTGTTACCAAGCCCCTTAGCTTGTAGGGAAAGAAACTGGGGCTTCTCAGCCATTTCTTTTGCCCGATATGGACCAGGTTTGTTTGCATTGTGCTTGTGATGATGTCAAGGATTGCAGCCGGATGTGGCGGTTTAATTTTGTCTTTGCCTAATTGACGTGTGCTCATAGGAGCGGGTGCGGGTCTGCCTCCGCAGACACGTGTCTGTTCCCAATTCACACACACACACATGTGTTTGTTTTCTTTTCTGTGTCCTCTACAGTAACTATATGGATAATTGAACAAAAAAGGGAGAGGGGTTCCACAGCATTTGATTGCCCTGATGTGTAATGCATACCCTAAATAATAGGCTCCTGTTAGGACTCAGTGGTTGAAATCCTGTTCACACAATCATGAAGGCTGATGGCGTCATAAACTGCAACCACTTTTTGGAAACAGACCATTTCCAACCCCTCCCCCTCAAAGGTCTAGAGCAGTGGTGGTGAACCTTCGGCACCCCAGATGTTTTGGACCACAACTCCCACAATCCTTTGTCATTGGCAATACATGCTTGGGATTCTGGGAGTTGTGGTCCCAAACATCTGGAGTGCCGAAGTTTGGACATCCCTGTTCTAGAGTCTCTTTCATGGAGTCCTCTTCATAGCAAGTCAGCCATGGGGCCAGGTGGGGGACAGCACGTGAAAGGGATGGAGGAAGGTTCGTACTTTCCAATACTCACCACCAGGACAACATGATCAGGGGAGAGAGAGGTCAATTATCGTACATGAAAGGTTTCCCTTTATCTCATGGTCCCTGTTGGTTTCCGCACAATGAAGGGGGTTCCACGTGGATGGACACCAGAAAGCCTGATCTGAAAATGGCTAGTAAAACCTGGCAAAGGCAAATGGAAGCAAGTAGGGTGCTGGTGACCCCAATGGGAAAGAGCTTTACTGTCATTGCACCCCAGCGACAGCAGCAGGGTGGAACTTTCCAACCTATGTGGTATTTATTTATTTATTTATTTATTTATTTATTTATTTATTTATGTTTATGTCCCACCCATCCGAACTAAAAGGCCATCATTTGAATGTCTTTTTTGAAAACTTCCCTGTTCAAGCCAGGATTTCCCAGATTTCCAGGGAGTGTAAATCTTTGTACTTGTTTGGTGTTTCTTTTTTTAAACTCTGGTTTAAAATTCTATCTGATTTTACTTTTTTTAAAATTGTTGCCTTTTGTATCCCACCCTCAAGCTTGTTAGTGAAGGGTGACCTAGAAATAGAGGGCAGGTATTCAGCCCAATATTGTTACGGGCTTTTAAAGTTAGCATAAGCACTTTGATCTTGGCCCGGAAGCAAACCGGCAGGTGGTAGAGTTGCATGGTCATAAAGAACTGTTTCAGAGACCATCTTGGCAGCAGTGTTCTGCACCTGCTGTAGCTTCCAGACCTTCTACAAGGGCAGCCCCACATAAGAGAGCATTGTAGTAGTCCATTTTCAAGACTGCACACCCATGAACCAGCGCTATAAGCGGTTTCCTGTCGAGACAGGGGCAAAGGTGTGCAATCTGCCTCAGCTGGATGGATAGGGTCATCATGTGCGCAAAATGTCTTGTTGATACAACAACAATTCTGCTGTGGAGCAGGGGGAGGAACATGGTAAAGCATGCCATATGGTTTGTAACCAGAAGATGGCACCTTAGACCACAAATCAAGTTAATTCACTCAAGTTAATTCACAATTTTAAAGAACCAATTACCTAACCAATTCAACGCACTCCAGTGTGATTTTAACCATGAATTCTTCCAGAAAGGCTCATCTCTGGACAATTTTACTGTGTCTGAATGGTCCAAACAGAGACCATGCCTATTTACCATTTTAACATAGTATTTGCTAAATTATTTTAAAATATTCGTATACTTACAATTTTTCACTTTTAAATATCGTATTTTTAATGATTTCCCTGTATAGGAGGTTACATTGTAACTCTGCATGAGTTACTGTTCTGGGCAACGTACTGAACCTCCTTCCACTCAAAAACTCCTACAGAAACACAAGTGGTAGTAGTGTATGATTCTGCTGTGTTGTGAAATGCATAAAACATAAATGTTGTGTGTGTGTGTGTGTGTGTGTGTGTTTGATGTAGAGTAAAGAAACAGTATTGTCCCACTACCAGAATATTTAGCAACAATTGCATAAGAGGAGACAATGTGGCCAGCTTGTTTTAAGTATGCAAACTGAAGAAGATGTGATTTTTTAAAAAAAAAAAAAATCTAGTGCATATTGTGTAACAGGAATGGATTGCTCAGCATATGCAATCTCCAAAGAAACAGTTTTGCAGGGTTTTTTTTAAAGTAGTATAAGTACCTGAAGAACTTGTTTGATGAAAGAAAACAGTAGAGTAAAAGAAAAAGAAATCTACCACCACTAGAAGAGCAAAGATACCTATCAGGTTAGTCTTCAGCTTGATGGAAATAAAAATAGTGGGGCAAGTCCAGTATTAATTTGAATGCTTTGTGCTTAACATTTGCTTTTGAATGTCAGACACGTTCTGCACATTTTTTATGTGAAAGGAAAGGTTGGTGACTTTTGTGGTCCACTGGGAAAAACATGGACCCAGAGGGGAGAGATTAAACGGCATAAATCTCCAGAATTTGTTTCTATACAAATGCCCTTGAAATGAAAGGGGAGGGCTCCTGGATCTTCTTGGAACAAGAGGGTGATGGTGGATGGGTGAGGGCCCTGTGGGGTCATTCCCAAGGTCATTGGGTTTTGTCTGTAGCAGAGTACCGAATGGACTATATCTCCATGCTGTTATTTCTTTGCCTCACACCTGTTATGATCCCATTTATCTCTCATTGTGGGAAAGGTAAATTTTTCAAAGGAGCATTCAAAGCTCCAACCGTGTATTAACTGGGAGTCAATAAGTGTTTCCTTGCAGCCATGCTGGCCACGTGGCCACAGACTTTCACAACACTGGCTCTTCGGCTTGAATACGGAGATGAGCACCACCCCTAGAATCGGACACAACTAGCATGCATGTGCTGGGGCTGAACCTTTACCTTTTTACCTTTACAATAAGGACAGTTATCATTATGTGGTTTACCTCTCACTTTCGCTAAAGCTCAGCCTGACTGTTAGTGGTAATGAGGATTTCCAAGTGAAAGGAATATCATTAACTTAATAGGTTGTGTGTGTGTGTTTGTGTCTCTCTCTGTGTGTGTACCACTCTTGCTTTGCCCTATACAGACTGAACATGTCCTTCCATGTTTAGAGCCATTCACTCCAAGAGTGTGACGGAGGAGATGAAAGTGGTTGAGTTTGGTTGTGGAGTATTGGAGCCTCAGGGTCTCTATTTGCAAGACAGAAATCACAGATCCAAAGTTGAGGTGCTAGGCCCTGCCCTTCTGATTTAGGTGGGGGCCCCTTCCAACCTTCAAGAGGGCAAAAAAAAAAAAAAAGGTTTATATAAAATGTGTGTTTGCCAAAGCAAAGCAAGCAAGCAAGCAAGCAAATACAGAATGAAAGAAAGAAAATTTTAAACTATCAGGCTCAGGCTGTAATGCAGAAAAGTCAACCGCAGACGGTTCAAAAGGTATTGGCAGTGCAAACACGTAGCCAAATTAGAGCACAACACTCTGCCTATGATGTTATTCTAACTCCAGTTCCAATACCAAGGCCATAGTCTATTTTGCTTCAGGCTGTGAGCACTCCAAGCCTAATGGGAATACCTAATGCAGCAAAGAAAGAAAGAAAGAAAAAGAGAGAGAGGGAGAAAGAAAGAAAGAAAGAAAGAAAGAATTGTGTCACAAACACTCTCCAGCTGTATTTCACAGTGGCAAAACACAATAGTAAACACTGAAAAGGAAGTGGTGACACGAGCCAAGAAGATTTTGTGAAAACACTGGAGCCTGCTTATTGGTGGCTCTCAGCGATGCTTATCTTATGACATAAATAAGCGTGTGTGAAGCTCTGTTGTATCTCCAGCTTCAGTCAACAATTCAGGCTCTCCAGGAATCTCCTGGACTTGAGGAACCACAGTTTTGTCCTCTCTTTTCCAAACTTCTTCCTCTTCTACGACATCCATTGGTGAGGAGTTCCACTGACCAACAATGTGCCTCTTGTCCTCTGGGTTAGAAAGCCTCGTCCGCTCCTGCTCTTGTTCCTTTTCTTATCCTTAGGCCAAGACCCATTCCCTGACCGGACTTCTGCACCCTTCCTGCTGGAGGCAAATGGAAAGGGAAGGATCACAACTGGGCAAAAAAATAGCACAAAGGAGCAGTTATTTTGTGACAATATCCTGCATGAAAATAACTCAAAGAGCTAGAATGAAAGAAAAGGAATGCCCCAGAAAAAAAATTCCCCGAGACTTATCTGAAATTCAGATATTTTTGGGGGGTGGGCAGGCTGGAGGAGAGTCAACAGTGGATGTGGGACTCCCCCAGCTCCTGGAGGCTCCATGAATTCGCATGACATACGGGACAGGAGTAAATGCTAGGCCACATAAATACTGTACAAACCTGCTCAAAATGCCCTGATTCTGTTCTTAACTCCCAAAGTGGTAGCTTAAAAGATCAAAGGTTGATTAGCCGGTACTGTCTTTTTTGCCTCATTTAAGCAGAGCAGGGGTGTGTGGAACCTCTGTAACAAAACAGAGACACCTAAAAAGGAAAAAAAAAATAGCATGATACAGTAATAGGATTGTTAGGCCAATGAGAAATAACAATTGAACTCTTTTTTTTACTGGCTCAGGGAGTTTTTGTAGATTTAAATGTAATCCCCCCACTCTCTGTCTCAGAGAAAGGATGCTTTATGAGTTAGGAAACAGTAGCCAGTGATCTCTATTAGAAAATACAATAATACCTTGGTTTACGACAAGTGTAATCCATTCAGGAAACTTGCTTTGAGAAGCCTCGTGGTGCAGTGGTTTAATGCCTGTACTGCAGTTGTAACAGTGCTCACGATCTGGGGGTTCAATCCCAAGTAGCCGGCTCCTGGTTGACTCAACCTTCCATCCTTCTGAGGTCAGTAAAATGAGTACTCAGTTTCCATTGGAGGCAATGTGTAGCCTGCATAATTAAATTGTAAAATGCTTGAAGCACTATGGGGCGGTATATAACACTTTGCTTTGTAAAGCAAAACACTCTTACTGTATATCAAAGCAAATTTCCCCATAAGAAATAATGGAAACTCAGATGATTCGTTCTGGAGCCCCATAGACCACATATTGTACACACACAACGCCAAAACTCACAAAAGAAGTTGCTTAAAAGTCCACGTCCACACCATGGTTTAGATACCTGGCTACAGAATCTGCTCTGCTTGGGACTAACAACTGGATTTTACTCTGCGTTTTTAATGTGACAATAATTTGTAGACCTATGCAAACTTGAATAGCTGCCTCATGACTAAGAATGGTTTGATAAAATAAGAAAATTGAGAGAAAATTCAATAAAAATATAAATATAAAGAAAAACGCTATCCAGCGCATTCCTGGCTGGTGCAAGGGAAGCTTCCAATCCTTTCACTTCCTCTGCTTTGGAGGCTGCCTGAGACCTAACGTTCCAGACAATCACTCATAATTCAGCAGGGGGAGGTAGGGAGGGAGCGCCACCATTGGCTCACTTGCGATCATGTGACCTGCTCCAGTGCTCAAGACATTGGTTGTTGATCAACGCAAAATTTAGAAGAAATGTTTGCTTGTCTTGCAAAACGCTCTTAAACCAAGTTACTCTTAAGCCCAGGTATTACTGTGTACAGGGCCATTTCCAAAATACAACCCCCAAAATTCTTTAGGAAAAAAATGACAATCATATGGGACTCAAGTGTAGGTATTTATAAGAATATGTGCAGAGTTATCCACCTTAGTCCTTCCCAAGGCCCTGTGAAGTAGGACATGGAATTAATGCCAAGAGTCCTGCTGGCATTTATGTACTTCTGTGGCCAATTTCAACTGATAGATAATGTACCAGACTGCATCTTGGTCATATGCCTGACAGCACAATCAAGATGTACCCCCAGCACTTTGGCCATTGGTTGCAATTAGCTACAGAAAGTTACGCAAGTTACGCAAGTTACGCAAACCTTATGGGAATGCCAATGGCTTTGGGTCCTGGGAGTTAGCGTCCTGGAGCAACAACTCAGCCTCTAGGGTTTGGGAACTATTCTCTGACTTGTTCCCAACAGGTTAGTATTCAAGGAGACGCTCATTTCATGGGAAGTTATAAGTTGTTACAATGTTTCTTTCTTCTGCACCTTGTACACTTTGAAGCCCACTTTTCCAAGCTTCCTTCCAAGGGGATGTCACTAAACCTGACCCTCCTGGCCCTATGGCATCCCACATCCAGTAATTGTACAGATATAAAGAACAGAAATGTGTGCAAGCTGGTAAAACTCACACCCTGCAATATGTCCCTTGCTTCTCAAAGACATGTGGAATCGGTAGTTAAAAATAAAATAAAATCCAAGAAATAACTTAAATTGGGAGCCAAGGTAATCCAGATTGTGTCATGAGAAGAGATTGAATTCATAGCTGGTATAGATAACAGAATGCCGCTATATTTACATGGTGTTTTTCTTCTTTTTTATATGCCATGTGTGTGTTTCACCTATTTCTTCCAGTCACATAGATTACTTTCCAGGGCACTGAAAACCTACTAGGCAGTAGAGTCATGGTTGGAGATCTTTTTTCAGCATCTGTTCTGGCTTCTGAGATTTCGGTGGGCAGTGGCCCCCTCCCACACTTCCTGAAATATCTTTGCACCCATAAGCACTAGAAACCTGTTTTGTTTTGTTTAAACTGGTATTCTTAGGACACCAGACCCGTTGAGTTGACTCTACCCTCTGAAACAGCTCTTTGCTTTCCTATAATTGTACTGGACTGGACTATATATTATCCCCCATTCTGTAAGCCACTTTGGGTCCTTTTTCCAAGGAGAAAGGTGGGGTAAAATAATAAATAAATAAATAAATAAATAAATAAATAAATAAATAAATAAATAAATAAATAAATAAATAAATTTATTTATTTATTTTTACAGCTTATATGCCACCCACTACCCAAAGGTCTCTGGGCGGCTTACAATCAAAGAATTAATTAATTAAATAAATAAATAAATAAATAAATAAATAAATAAATAAATAAATAAATAAATAATGCCATAAATCCCACAGATTCAGATGTGAGAACCTTCAGTCTGATGCCTGTTTCTGAAGGGCCTGAAAAGAAGCCAATGGGTGGGCTATATCTTGGGTCCAGAATGGGGAACATGGGAGATATTGCTGGAGCTGCAAGTCCCAGTGTCCCTTTGCCTTTGGCTAGGCTGGTGGCTGATGGGCTTTGCAGCCCCAGAGATATCTAGAGGACGGCCCTTTGCCCGCCTGTCCTTTAGGGCAAGCTGAAGACATCTGCCTAGTAGTGAGCAAGTTGGTGCAGCAGTCCAGATGTCAGTGGACTGCCTTAGCTAGCATAGTCAGTGGTGGTGTGTGTGTGTGCGTGCGCTAGAACTTGCAGTCCAGAGAGTCATAGGTGGAGGGCATCACCACTTGGGGAGGGCTAAACCCTTCTCGCTCCTTTCTTTGTCTGAGACTCTTGAAGGATATACACATGCATGCATTTTAGATTTCTTCCAGCACTAAAACACCCATTTTCTCTGATTTAATCCAGCCTGATCCATGCAGGAAGCAGGAAATGACCCGGAGAAGCTGCCATCAGGAGCTGGACTGGCATGCGAGAGACAAGCTCCAAGCTGATCCGTTGTTGGGAAAGCTTCCAGTGTTGAATCTTGACCGTGTGTGTTAATCTTCATTTCCTAACAGCTTTTGCTTTGTAGGTTCTGGAACAGTAAACATGGACTGTAGCTCAGTCATGTGGCTGGTGTCTGTTTGTGTGCAGGATGATGATGATGCAATTGTACGAACTTCCTGGCGGCCCCACATCTGTCTGGACAAAAAGAAACCCTAGTGATTTGCTCACATTGGCTTCTGTAGTCTAGTCCCACTGGACCACACTGCCATTTCTTTCCCAAGAGCCATTGTCACAGCCAGCGTCACAGGGGTAGAAGCGACTGTTTACAAATAATACAATACTTGTCATAAGTTATTAACTAAAGATCTAACTACATGGCATAAACTGAATCAGAGCTTGTTAACGTTATTTCTACCCAGGAGACACGTTTGTACCTAGCCAAATATAAGTGGCTTTTACAAGTTGGGAACTTAATTACAGATCATGTCACTACTTTTGCTGTAGGGCTGTAACTTGTACAGCTCACAACCAGAATAATAAAGGTAACAAAAGGGAGACCGGGTGGCTTAAGCAGGGTTGGCTCAGGTGCCCCTCTCCTGCTGCCCACGTGGAAGTCAGAAGCACCTGTTTCCTTCTGTACCTGGGTGGTGGTGTGACCATCTCATCCATTACCCACAACGTGCCCCTGGGATGGCTCCCGGTGAAGCCTGTTTCAGCTGGGGTGGTGATACAGAGCCTGGACCTCTTAGAGTGGTGGTGAGAAGACATCCACCACCTTCCCCCATTTGCAAGCATGAGTTTTTGCTTTCCTGTGTGACAACGTCGGCCTCGACAACAACAGGGCACTGTTGCTTTTCGCTACATGCAGGGTTGGGCAAGGACAAGGAGATTTACAGGCATTGTTTGCGTCCCCTGCTCACGCATAACAGCAGGCCAAGTGTGGCTAGGTATGGCACAGATTTGAAAGGCAGATTTCAGCTGTGAGGTGTGATGGGATATTCAGGTGCATTCCAGGCCAGTTTTTCTACTCTCTCTCTCTCTCTCTCTCTCTCTCTCTCTTACACACACACAGACACAGAGAGGGGGGACGACGTTTTTACACGACCCCTAAGATCCGCTGGCAACTTAAATTTGGACCAGAGATCTTGGGGGTTCGTCACTCTTCCTGTGTTCCCACCCCTCCGCACTTCCTTGCTCCTGTCTGCGTGAGGGGAGGGAGAAAAAAAGGGAGAAAAGAATGCAGGCTCACCTCCGCTTTGGGGCTCTGCGTTGACCTGCTCCCGGCTCTTAAAGGGGCGGGGGCAAACAAACAAACAAAAAAAAAACACAAGGCGAGGGGAGCACGGCACTCACTGCTTTACATCCCCATCAGAAAATTTTCACCTTTGGAGACCAGGTACTTGGAAAATGCGCTGGGACGCGCTGAGGTGGGCGTGGTCATACTTTATTTTGTTTAAAGTCCGGAGCTGGTGGGAAAACATTTTTAAGCTCTGGATCTGGGAGCCCTTTGCCCCAGATTTTAGGGGTCGTGTAAAAGCGCCCAGAGAGGGAGAGAGAGAGAGAAAGAGAGAGAGGGAGAGCAGTTTGCGTCTTGGAACTGTTCCTTCTCTTCTGTGTGCTGTTTGGTTACCAGCTGACTGATTGACTGACAAGAGCTTTTGCTTTTGGGCCATCTGTTCAATCCTACCTTAGATGCCAGTCTGCCTAAGAGGAAGCAGCTCCCAGATGGGACACTTGACGTTGACCGAAGCAACAGGTCATCTCACTGAGAAACGAGTAAGTCTGAACAACATAGGCTACAATCTCACACAAACTCTTGGTAGACGGAAAGATATAAAATTTTCCAGGAACATCTTCTGCACAGAATGGAGGGTGGGGGTGAGGAAAATGTGCTTCCATGATGATTTCTGTAAACAGACAATATACACCCCTACTCCCTTCCACTGCTCCACTATTGTTATCTGGCCATGATTCCAGTTTCAGAGATATTGCAGCAAAAATTGAAAGTGGAATCATTTTTGAAAAACAAGCAACTTCAAGTCAATTTTCCAAAATAAAGTGGGGCGAGGCTTCCCCCTTCCTTCCCTTTTGTTTTTGCATTTTGCTCCCAGAAGGTCCCAGGACAGAAATATGCCCCCACCTCCCCCCCAAAAAAGTTCATGAAGCTGGAAGCCAGGCAACAATGTGGTCTAGGGGTTTGTGGAGGAGAACCTGTCCCTAACGTCGCTGGTATTCTGCTCCACCAGAAGAAGAGAACACGTCATTGAAGACATAGAAGTGTTCTGAGAGAGGACACACACACACACACACACACACACACACACACACACACACAC
>JAHTLZ010004330.1:0-17955 GCA_023846285.1 Phrynocephalus versicolor
AGTGTTCCTGCCAGCCCGGGTAGGGTGAGCCCAGGAATGGGAAAAGGCGGGGGAGAGAGAGCAACGCCATTGGTTTCAAGTTGAACTGGCGCTCAAGCCAGCTTGGAACATACAACATTTTTAAAAGGAAATAAACATGGCAGAGAATCCTTCTGGGTTGGGTGGGTTTCTCTGTCCCCTGATCTCTTGGAAATCGGAGCACTTCCCGGCCTCTTCCTTTGACAAGGCGATTGCTTCCTTCCAGTCCCCCCCCCCCAATACACACACACACACACACACACACACACACACACACACTGGAACTGGAGCCGCAGCATGCATGCCAAGAGTCCCTATCCAAGTGTTGGCTCCTTTCCCTGCTCCTTTCCCCCTGCTGTCGGTTTGCTTATGTGGCTCCTGTCATAGATGTCTCGCTCGTGCTGTAAAAGGGCTGCCTTTGAACCCCCCCTCCACTCGCCAACCTCGGAGGCCTCTCTGTCGCACATTGGTGGCCTCCGGAAGTCACAGGCTGGCACCAAAAGGTCAGCATCTCTGCCTGCCTGCCTGCCTGCCTGCCTGTCTTATGCCTCGTTGTTGTTGTTGTTCTTTCATTGCGTCCTTTCTGATCTTCTGAATCCGAGCGGTGGCCTATGTCGCACGGGCGGGGGGGGGGAGCTTACGTTGGCGATGGGGGCCCCCGACACACACAAAAGAAGCCGTGATGTAGGAGGGTTCGTCTGGGACACGGGGCAGATCTTCATTCCTGCCTCCGAGCAGAGATGGGCACGGAGCGAACTCCATTGGAGAAGCAAGCCCACGATCCAGCTTGTGGTTCGTCTTGGCCACCCCGTCTTGCCCAAACGCACAGCTTCACCGCTCGGTCCTCCTCCCTCTTCTGTCACCACCAACACCTTCAGAGACGACAGAAGGGCTCTCCTTCCAAGAAGCCCGGCCCTGCCGTCTCTGCTCACGCATGTGCCCGGCGGCCGACCGGGCAACGAAACCAGTTAGCCACGAACCGGCTCGATTCGCCGTTCTTCCGGTTCGTGCCCATCTCCGCCTCGAGATTGGGCTGTCGGGAGTCTGGACGTGGCGTTACGAAACCGGCGGCTCTGATACCTGCGTCTGAACCCAGGCTGCACGTTGGCAGGTGCCATTGCGATGGACACGGCACGAAAAGTTGTGCGCTTGATTGCCTCTGGACACCCATAATTGTGGGTTCCGAGTAGAGATGGGCACGAAATGAACAATTTTTCGTTTCTGTTTTTGTTTATTCGTTTCGTTACGCAACGAAACGTCAAACGAATTTTGTCTCCACAATGAAACGAAACAAACAGAAACACCGGAAGTTTTGTCGTGCGTTTCGTTTCCGTTGCGGCAATACAGTTGAATTGCTTTTAAAAAATCACAAAAATCACAAAAAATTGAAATAAATGGTAACGAAACGAACGAAAACGATTTTTTTGCAAAAATTCGCAAAAAAACGGAAATGAACCGAAACGGACCCCCTAAACAACAAATGTCAAACAAAACGCCATTTTTTTTTATTCGTGCCCATCTCTAGTTCCGAACTAACATTGGAACCCAGCTGGAGTCCCGAAAGCCCCTTTTGTTGTATTTACTGTCCTGTTTCTTCTTTCTTCCTCACCAGAAGAGAGGATTTTAACAGACATCTTCTCCCGGGGTGGAGTTCATAGTGACCGGGGTGGGGGGGGCCAAGAGACCGAAGAAGGATCCGTCTGCTTGTCTTCCCTTCCGCTTTCGTTTCTTTGGAATCTGGCGGCGTTGGTTGTGATACAACTGTCCTTCCTCCTTGCGGCTTAGCAGGTTGTCGCCCGCCAACCTTGGCAGATATTTTTTTGAGCGATGCTCATCTGTTGTTCTCTCCTTGTTCTGAGAGCCAGGAAGTGTGTGTTGCCCCTCTCTTTCCGGGGGCCTGGCTCCTCCGTTGTGCTTCGGAGGCTAGGGGTTAAACAAACAAAGCTATTCTCTCTCGTCCGGTCTTGTTGGGGGTCTCGAAAGAAGGCCGTTTGGCGGGTCCCCCGGTGTTTGTTTCGAAAGCGTTTCCTCAACAGGGTCTTTTAAGCAAGATTCTACGCAGCCATGCAGATCCTGCAAAGCTGTCTAGGAGGAATATGAAAGAATAAGACTCTCTCTCTCTCTCTCTCTCTCTCTCTCTCTCTCTCTCTCTCTCTTTCTGTGGTATGGGTGTCATTGACATAGGACCATAATTTAGGACCAGGATAATGAATCTGCTAATGAATCTGCTTCCATTTTGTTCGTTTGTTTCGAGGCCTAACCCAGCTTTCTCTTAACCGCGTCACTCAAAATCAGTAATTAGTGATTAAAAAAAAAAGTGGGGGGGGAGCCACAAAATCTTTTTTTTTAAAAAAAAAAGCAGTCTTATGCTCTGTGTGACACTCCTCCCCCCCTACACACACACACACACACACACACACACAACGAACTACTTTGAATTCAGGCCTTTTGGGCAGCAAGGAAACAGAGAAGAAAATCTAGTTTTGTTTTAACACGACAGGTTTAAGACCGAGGGAGGTTCGTTAGGGACATTCCCCATCGCTCAAGGGCTCACGTGGTCTGTTCATCAGAGGGAACTCCTCTTACGCGACCCACATCTGAAGCTTGGTTAGGGACATCTTGTCGGACGTCGGCTGTGGTCATACCAGGATCGTCGAGGACCTTTCATGGGGAGATCTATTCTCTCCCATCCCCTGGTATGACCGCTTGGGTTACCTTTCTTTCAGGCAGAAAGTTGGGACCTAATAAACACCCGTGTCTGTCTTATCTGTGGATTGACGGTACGGAAACCCAACTCCTGACGCTCTCGGAAGGCTCCTTCAAACTTTCTCTCCCTCATTAGGCTCCTCTGACAAACGGGCAGAGCCTCTCAGCCACAGAAACTCACTGGGGGAGCTGGTGCCGGTAAAAACAGTTTAAAGGGGTGAGGTAGGAACAGCAGAAATGGTCAGGGCGGCGTGAGGTCCCTCAGGAACTCATTCCACCGGCTGCTAACCCTACGTCTGATAGAAATGCCAGCTGCCTCTCGTGTCCAGTGGCAACCTGTTTGTGGCCTGTCTGATAGACAAGTCCAGGGAAACGCTTGATTTAAGTTGCCTCCGTAGTTCAGAGAGGACAGATTGGGAGGAAGGCCCTATTTTAGTGTTGGCGAACCTATGGCACGGGTGCCAAAGTTGGCCCTCGGAGCCCTTTCTGTGGGCACCCGACATCGCCCCTTCACAGCCACTTGTATTCAGGTTAAATAAATGGCTGTATTGGCACTTGGTGAGAAAATTGGTGGCTTTTGAATCGCCGTTTGGGCGCTCGGTCCCTAAAAGTTTCGCCATAACTGCCCTATTGGCTGAAGAAAATGGCGACACACAAAATGTTTTTTCCAGATTCCTCAAGGCCTATGAAGAGTACATTTCAAACTGGTCATGTTGGAGAGGAAGGAATCGGATTGCACCTACCCTTAGGTCTCACGGATATATCAAGATCCCCCCCAAAATGATGGTTCCCCTCCTTCCTGCTCTTACTCACTGCGGTCCTCTCTCTCTCTCTCTCTCGGTTCTTTCCCGCAGATTAATGGTACAATGTCGGAAACCTCTCAAGGTCTCGGACGAATTGGTGCAGCAATACAAGAGCAAGAATCAGTATCTCGCAGCAATAGTCGCTGACCAGGAGCTCGAAATGGACCCGTACGCTTTTGTCGACGGAGACGAAGAATTCCCGTTTCCCGATAAAAAGGACCGGCAGAACAACGAACGAGAAGTCGGGAAGAAACATAAGGTAATTTGCAAAGAGGTCACGCCGGGAACGGTTGCCTCCTGGTCCTCCCCGGAGCCAGGAGGGTCTAAGAAAAAAATGGATGCATGTGTATTCCGCTCAATTATTTATTTATTTTAATTTATTTATTTTTATACTTATATCCTGCCAGAGTTTCTCAAAACAAACTCAAGGTGGTTAGCAGATATAAAAATTCCATAATACAGAGCACGAAAAATAATAATAATAATCGGTTCGAAAGAGGGACATAAAAGTCATAAGCCAACCAACAATGGAACCCATTTTTTTTAAAAAAAGATAACAAACATTCAAATAATGTTACTAATAATGGTACTAATGTAAGATGGCGAAGAAAAGCGGGCGGACATAATAACTCAAATCCCTACTCATGGTCGTTCTGGGGGGAGAGATCGCTCCTTATGGACAAGAAGCTGTTTTCCTCGGGGGAAGACCCCCCCGAGGTCTACAGAATAGATTTCGCAGTTGGGTTCCGAGCCCTGCTCATTTATTTATTTATTTATTTATTTATTTATTTATTTATTTATTTATTTATTTATTTATTATGGAGCTTATATACCGCCCGTCTTCCTAGAGGGGAACTCCGGGCGGTTTACAACAAATTAACAGGACAGCAAATTACAATAACAGAAGGAAAGTGTCCTAGAAGACCAGCGGCATTTTGGGTGGGTGGGTGTTTGATGCCGCCTTTCCCAGGGTTGTTCCGTCCTCTCTTGTGCTGTGCTGTGTTTCAGAACCCACGAGATGCTTCCAAGGGGCTTCTGTCTCTTGAAACTTCCCTGAAAAGATTTGAGGGCTTCCGAGTCCAGGAGGGCATCTCTACCGGAGGGTTCTTGCTGGCCGAAACAGCTGGCCAGACTCAGTGGCCTCGTGGCCACCTGGTTGACTCTAATGTTGACGTTTTTGCATGTTAACCTGAAGTAGCCTTGCACTAAACTCTGGCTTCCTGTTGCTGCCTTTTATTCCACCCCAGACTGAAGATGGGGCACCCAGCGTTGGGGAAGATGCGATGTCACTTTTCAGCCCTTCTGTGAAGCAAGGTAACGTTTCTGCTTCCTTAAAACGCGTGGCGCTGCTTTAATTTAAAAGGAGGAGGGAGTGGAAATTAGTTTATTTCCGTGTTTTGCTTTGAATTATTAATTTGCCCATCTCTTGCCCGTATTGGTAGTTCCAACAAGACTGGACACAAAAGCCTAGTTTAAAAAAAAAAAAAAACTAAATCTCAGATCTGCAAGACATAAGCATGGGCATTTCGCGTATGCGTTGCCCCTTCCTCCTGTCAGAAGTGTGCTGAAGTGGCAAACGGAGGCGGGCAGAAATGTAATCTGTAAACAACCCAGTCATCAAGAGCGGCCAGATTTGCCGAAAAGTTTCCACCTCAGCAAAGGATAGTGAAAAACCCACCGTCGGGAGAGAAGGATAATATTTATCGGGTTGCCCAGGTGAAGGAAGAAGAAACGAGCTGCTAATATGAGGATATACTCAATTCTTTAATCCTCAAGCCCGACAGTGGAACTGTATCTGGGGTTAGACTCTGCCACGGCCCCAGTGTTTCTGTCTAATGCAGTGGTTCTCAACCTGGGGGTCGGGACCCCTTTTGGGGGGGGGTCGAACGGCCATTTCTTAGGGGTCGCCATGAGCCAGTGAAGAAAAAGGCACAAACGGCTTGGTTCTGGAGGAGGAAGGGGCGGAAAGAGTGAGTTACAGCTTGGTAGGTTGCAGGGGATGTCAAGTCAATGGCACCGGAGGCTGCAATTGGCTGAGAGTGAGTGTAGAGCAGGCATGTCCAAACTTTGGCCCTCCGGATGTTTTGGACCACCACTCCCACCGTCCTTTGCCATTGGCAATACAGGCTTGGAATTCTGGGAGTTGTGGTCCAAAACATCAGGAGGGCTGAAGTTTGGACATGCCTGCTGTAGAGGGACGTTCTCCGTGGCACCTCTGGCAGTGGCCTGCCCAAAGGGGGCTTGTGGCCTCGTCCAAGCAGGGCAAGGGGGTTGCGGCGTTAGGAAGGTGGGGAAGACCACCGGTTTCACGGGAAGCGTCCGTGTCCCTTCTTCCAGGGGTCGACGCTCAGCGGATCCCCCCTCACAATCGTACGGCGTCCACGAGTTTGTTCCACGAACACGACCTGGTGGTCTCGTATACCGATCTTGACAATCTTTTCAACTCTGACGAGGATGAGCTGACGGTAAGTGTTTTGGCGGGGTTGGCGTCGTGTGTTCCTAGTGTGTGTGTGTGTGTGTGTGTGTGTGTGTGTGTGTGTCAGGGGTTGGAAAAGCCTGCGGAAGAAGCACAGCGTGGGGACAAACGCCGCTGTTGAAAACAAGTGTGACATCTCAGGGTGCATTCGTTTTAACTCATTGTTGTATTTGTGTTCTGTATATTTGCTGGTTTGATCAGCTTTGTAAGCCGCCCAGAGTTCCTTAGGGAAGATGGGCGGGGTATAAATCCAATAATAAATAAATAAATAAATAAAATCCTCGGAAGAGGAGAAGGACTCCTCTTAGGAGCCTCATGGCGCAGTGGTTAAAAATCCCTGTCCTGCCGCTAAAACGGTGCTCACCCCCTGGGGGTTCAATCCCAGGGAGCCGGCTCAAGGTTCACTCCGCCTTCCCTCCTTCCGAGGTCGGTAAAATGAGGACCCAGCTTCCTGGAGGCATGGCAACGTATCGCCTGCATAATTAAATTCTAAATCGCCCAGAGAGGGCTTGGGTCGGTATATAAGCAGAACACTTTGCTTCTTGTTCTTGTGGTTTAGGCCTCTGTGCTCCTCTCAGATGCCCCTCTAATGAAACGGGCGTGTTTGACCTTAAATCTGCCCGATGGCTGTCATCTGTAATACGGCGTGTGCTTTTACAACTTCCCGTTCTCCTTTAAAGGCATTCCTTCACTTAAGGTGGTCACCCGTAAACTTGTTGCAGACTTGTCCTGCCGGTGTGGGGCTCAATGGACCATTCTCCCCGTTGCCCAGCTTTACAGCTAGGAATAATGCTTATTTGGGGCCCAGGAGTTATCAGTTTTTTTTTGCCTTCCATCTCCAGGTTACAAACCATGTAACCTGGTTACAAACAGGTGACAAACCATGATGGAGATATGTGTCATCTCCAGGCTTAAAACCAGGGTCCTTCAAGGGCCAGAGGCAGGGGAGTGGTATCAGGAGACAGATATCTAGTCTCGTGCGCTCCCAGAGGCATCTGGTGGGGCCGCTGTGAGATCCAGGAAGCTGGACTAGATGGGCCTTTGGCCTGGTCCAGCAGGGCTCTTCTTAGGTTCTTATATGTTCTTATGTTCCAGCCCGGATCGAAAAGGATGCTGAACGGAGCAGATGACAAATCCAACTGTAAGGAGTCGAAGGCAGGAAACCTGGACCCTCTGTCTTGTATAAGTAAGTATCCCGCCTCCCTCGGACAAGTCTTGGCCGCCGACTTCGTTCGTATGTGCGGTTTGTTATAGAAATACACGCGGGTCAACCCCCCCCCCCCAAAAAAAAGGAACCAAGAAGTTTTAGGATCACTTGGGAGCAGGCAAAAGTTCCTTAAGGGGTGGGGGGAAGTTCTGATAACAGACAATACATTGGACCCTCGTATAACAAGCGGTTTGTTTAACAGGAAATCCGCTTAAAGGAAAAAAATTTCCAGAGATCGGGGGAAACCTCTTAACAGAATCGCCTATGGGGCGAATCCGTACAGCAGAAAAACGGTCGTGAATAAGGATTAATCCATTTTAGTGCCTTCCTATGGGAAATTCATACAAAGGAAAGTTTGCGCAGCAGAATTTCATTTGGAAATAATTAATACCTTTATACAAGGCACCACTGTAATTTGTACCGTGTGCATTGTAGGAACCCATGCTAGTGCGTTTGGCTCTTGAATTCAACGTCTTCTTGGCTGCCTTGGCACGCCCGGCGGCAAATAGAAAGGTCTTTGCCGACTGATCTGTCAGTTTCCGGTTTTAACGACGTAGCTGCTGCTCCCGTTGTACGGCTGCCAGGCTTCTGCGACTGCCAAAAAGCGGTTAGGTTCCATCGCCAGTCCGTCCCTTGAGGGAGGCTGGGAGCGGCTGCCTCCCTTTCCTGCAAGCCACGATCCCATTCCCGGCGTTGACACGACCGTACGTTGGTCTTTTGCCCCTCGTGGCTTCGTGCCTGGCTGCCCTTTGCGTTGTTCTGGCCCCCAAGCGCCCCCCTCCCCCGGTTGCCACGTCCGTTCCGGGACACGTGCCTCCCGTCGGCGTTCTCTCTGATCGTATCCAGGCCTTCTCTCTGGAGATGCACCGGGGGGGTGTGATTATCCCATAGTGTGGGCAGCGATGGCATCAACGTCTCGGAAAAACAGGAGGCTCACCTTGCCAAAGGCAACCCCCCCCCCCCCCCCGGCAGATCTGCTTTGAATCCGGTTCCCATCTTGAGCCGGGAGTCGGGGGTTGGACCTTCCGACTCCGTGATCCTAAGGCAGGCATGTCCAAACTTCGGACCTCCTGATATTTTGGACCACAGATCCCAGACTTCTAGGCTTAGATTGCCAGTGGCAAAGGACTGTGGGAATTGCTGTCCAAAACATCTGGAGGGCCAAAGTTTGGGCACGCCTGCCTTAGACCGTCTTAACCCAACTGGGACACATTTGCTTGGAACGCAATAACTCCAGAGCCCCACAAGAGACTCAAGACTGAACAGAAAGAGCTCAAGTGGGGGGGGAGATCAGCCATCCTACGCCTATAAGCATCAAGCAACTCATCTGTCTCAACCAGGCATGTCCAAACTTCGGCCCTCCTGATGTTTTGGACCACAAATCCCAGAATTCTCGGCTTAGATCGCCAGTGGCAAAGGACTGTGGGAGTGGTAGTCCAAAACTTCTAGAGGGCCAAAGTTTGGACCTGCCTGTCCTAAGAGAAGCCATGTGGTGCTCCCGGCCCTGCCCTCGGGAGGGGGGAAACCCACCGTCGACGTTTCTCGATCCACACCAGGTACGGCGGACCTCCACAAGATGTACCCCACGCCTCCGTCGTTGGAGCAACACATCATGGGGTTTTCCCCCATGAACATGAACAGTAAGGAATACGGCAGCCTCGACACCACGCCGGGAGGGACCGTCCTCGAAGGGAACGGGGCGGCCGTCGGCCTCCAGTTCAGGATCGAAGTGGACGAGGGGTTCTGTAGTCCCAAGCCTTCGGAAATAAAGGTAAGATGAAGCCCCCCCCCCGCTTTCATGTTTTATTTGAGTTGGGGGGGGTCCCTCATCTCCTTGGCTCTTGTCCTGTTCCGTTCAGGGCTTCTCGGAGGCTGAAAATCTCATGTCATGACGGCGATAGAACGATGCAATAGATAGTGCTGGCGGACCTTTGAGAGACTTTTAGCCACTGATAAAAGTGCTTGGGTCAGTGGCTAAAAGTCATTTTAAACATCACGTGCCGCTCCCCTGTGATACAGAGGCGGCCGGAGGGGGGGGGGCTCATGAGAAGCGGCACACAATGATTAAAATGACTTTTAGCCACCGACCCAAGCACTTGCCTCAGTGGCTAAAAGTACTGACCCACATATAAGTCGAGGGCCCCTTTTTTCAGCCCCAAATTAGGGCTGAAAAACTAGGTTTATATTCAAGTATATACAGTATATCTTCCACCCGCCTCTTCTTTGGTTTTATTTGTCTGACGGTCTTCCTGCCGCCCCTCCTTTCCGCTTCCCCTCCCACCCCGCTAGGATTATTCCTACGTCTATAAGCCGGAGAACAGCCAAGCTTTTGTGGGGTGCTCCATGTTTGCGCCCCTGAAGACGGTGCCCAGCCAGTGCCTCCCGCCCATCAAACTGCCCGAGGAGTGCATCTACCGCCAGAGCTGGGCCATCGGCAAGCTGGACTTACTCCCTCCGGGACCCGCCATGCCGTTCATCAAGGAGAGGTAGGCGTCGCGTCTCGTGTGTGCGGGAAAGCCACTCGTTCTTTTTCGGGGTCTTCGTGAAGCTGCACGGATGGGTTACCAGGCACGCCTGGGCGAGGCCTCGGGACTTTTCTAGCTAAAGAGACGGAGCGTTAGTCTCGGTCCCCGCCATTTGAGTGGTCTCCGGAAACCCGTGTCTGCCCTGGTTTGGTATTTGGAAACGCTTCTGCTTTTGTTTTTATTTTAGTTTGTTTTCATTTTAGTTATTAAGAGCTCTATGGCGCAGGGGTTAAACGCCTGTCCTGCAGCTAAAACTGTGCTCGCCACCTGGGGGTTCAATCCCAGGTGGAAGGCTCAAGGTTCACTCAGCCTTCCATCCTTCCGAGGTCGGTAAAATGAGGACGCAGCTTGCTGGAGGGGGGCGGTCAATGTGTAGCCTGCATTGCTGGAATTAAAACTGTAAACCGCCCAGAGATTACTTGAAGTGGAATGGGGCGGTATATAAGCAGAACACTTTGCTTTTTGCTTTGCTTTTAGTTGGTGGTTACTACCATCAATCGCCTTCTTTTTACCACGGTTCCCTTAATTTGATGTATGGCCCTTCGGGGTCCGTTTTAAGATCTGTCCGGGTTGCGGCGGGAGGATTCCCCCGTACAGACAGACGTTCCCGCTGTGTGGTTTTGGTCTCGGAGCTTTTGCTGGGGCTCTTAGGAGTCTTGCGTCAAACTATCCAGAAGAACAGAGGAGTAAGAAACCATTTGTCTTAACCGGGAAACTCTCCCACATGGCAGGCCTCGTTTTCGCACCCCTCGCGGTCACATTTCATGGGCAGCTTTTGTTGTTGGAGAAAACTCCCTCCTTCAAGGTGCCCTGCCAGATGTCTTGGGCCGCAGCCCCCTGTCGATGCTGGCTCCAGGACGATGGGAACTGTATTCCATCTCGTTGGGAGGCTGGCTGATAAGCGGGAGGCGCATGCGTCCCACTTCCCTTGGAAGGAAGTCATCTGAGCACTCTGCTGCCTCAAATGTGCGCCCTGTCAATCCGGGGTGGCCTTCCAGATTTGTTTTTTGGATTCCCATTCCCATCGTCCTTCCCCTTTGGCTCAGCGGGTCAGGGCTGCGGGAGTCAGACGCCCCCCCCCTAGCCTGACTCACGAGACGCCTGTGCTCAGGTGCCATCCAAAATGATTTGGTCCTTTCCCCGCATCTGTTAGAAATACCAATGGAACAGGTGTAAACTTTGCTCGCAGATCCTCTTGGAATGGTTCCTTGGGGATCCTTGGTAGTACAGTGGACCCTTGTATAACAAAGAGCTTGTATAACATAAAATCTGTACAACATAATAAATTCCGGAGATAGGGGAAATTTGCTTAACATAATTGCCTATGGGGAGAATCCGTACAACATGAAAATGGGAACACTCCATTTTCAATGCATTCCTATGGGGAATTTGTCTAAAGGAAAATTTGCTTAACATAATTTGATTTGGAACAAATTAATTCTTTTATACAAGGTACCACTGTATAAATTTAAGTCCGTGAAGAGGACTAGAAAGGCAAACAGTGGGTTGCCGTGGCGGGGGGGGGGGAGCTTGAGCTTTGCTATTGTTCTGGCAATATCCTATTGCTAGGTACTCCGTGTGTGTGTGTGTGTGTGTGTGTGTGTGTGTGCATTTTTTGAGTGAAAGAGAGAAAAAGAGATCTCTTGTTTTGTTTACGGCCCAAAGGAAATTGTTGGCTCACCCACGTCAGGTTTGCAAATGGACTCTGCCACGAATCGCTAGAAGAGCGCTTGAATAATGAAGGAGTCGATGTTTAATTTTATTTTTTTTTAGGAAGCACAGGAGAAATTCAGAGGCGCCGTGGCTTGCTGGGGCACTTTTCCCCGCATGCAAATGGCCAAGGTGGTCTTCCCGGTAACAAGGAGACAGTCCCGTAGCCAATCTGAACGGCTCCTCGGATGACATCACCCGAGCAGAAGCCGGGCTAATTCAGCCGCCGAGCTAAAATTAGTGTATTTGCTCCGAACGCGGAGTGTTGGAGAAAGGAGAATATTGTCTGCAGGCAGGCAGGCTTGGAGGGAGAAACGCCAAGCCTTAACGCAGACAATATTCTCCTTTCTCCTTAATGCAGAAAGGAGAATATTCGCGCTTAACGCAGCTCCCGTGTGGAAGCTGTGCTGCCAAGCCACAGATTCAGGCTCTCCGGCTCTTACCAGCCCCAGATCTCTCGCTTTTGCTGCTTTTTATTTTTTATTTTTGTATGCATGTGAGCCCCAGCGGTGTCATTCTCTTGCTACCGAGCCCCGCGGAATAAACGGGACTTGTTGAGTCCACAGTCATTTCAGTCCCTTCTCAGTCAAGCGGGCGGCTTTCGTTGGGACCAACAGTCTGGTTTAATCTGGAAGGACGGGGTTCTGATCACGGTGCAGCCTGTGCCGCCTTCTCGAGGGGCCGGCCATTCTCACAAGCAGGGAATGAAGGCGGATTGGCCTTTCCTTGGGTATTTCCTCACCCTCTGAGGCGGGATCCCATCGCTTATTCCCATGGCACACCCGAGTTGGATCCCAGTAGCTACCTGGTGCAATTGCAGTGACACATGTGGCTGTTCTTAACGCAGATATGAAACACCGGGGCGCCTCGACTTACGGATGGAATCCGTTCCGAGTGCATGCTCTTAAGTCGAAATGCTCTTTAAGTCGGGGTACCTATCTAAAAAAAAAATTAAAAAATAAGTTTAAAAAAATGGAAAAAAATTGTAAGTTGATCAGACCATATCTAAAATTTGCAAGGCGGCAGTTAAAACGCCAACCGTTTTGCGCTCTTAAGTCGAGCTGCTCTTAAGTCGGGGCGCCACTGTATTTTCATAATAATACATCTGGCGGTCTAAGATGCCCCAGTTGTTTCAAAATGTTGTTTTTATCTTTGTTGTTGGCTAATTTTGTATTGTTGCTCTCTTTGTCTCTTTTATATTGTACTGCTCGCTGACTTGCTCAGCTATTTGGAAGCCGCCCAGAGTTCCGCTTTGGAAGATGGGCGGGGTAAAAATTCAATAAATTCAATAAATAAATAAATAAATAAATAAATAAATAAATAAATAAATAAATAAATAAGTGAACAGATAGTGTGACCCCTCTAGGTCTCGGCCGTGGTGAACTTTTGGGTCCTTTTGGAACGCTTGTCGTGTGCAATAATAACCTGTTCTGCGTGTGCCTTTTTCTTCCCTTGGTCCAGAGGGTGAGAACACAGCTAACCTTTCCCCTTCTCCCTTTTTCCCAGCGACGGCAGCGCCCTGGATCAAGAGTACGGCCCCGCCTACACCCCGCAGACGCACACTCCTTTTGGCATGCCCCCGAGCAGCGCTCCCCCCAGCAACGGCGGGCCGGGGATCCTGCCTTCCCCTTCCACCCCTCGCTTCCCGACCCCTCGCACCCCCCGGACGCCAAGGACTCCCCGCGGCACCGGTGGGCCGGCCAGCGCCCAAGGCTCGGTCAAGTACGAGAACTCGGACTTGTATTCTCCGGCCTCGACGCCCTCGACCTGCCGCCCGCTCAACTCGGTGGAGCCGGCCACCGTCCCGTCCATCCCGGAAGCCCACAGCCTCTACGTCAACCTCATCCTCTCCGAGTCGGTCATGAACCTCTTCAAGGACTGCAACTTCGACAGCTGCTGCGTCTGCGTCTGCAACATGAACATCAAAGGGGCCGACGTGGGCGTCTACATCCCCGACCCCACCCAGGAGGCCCAGTACCGGTGCACCTGCGGCTTCAGCGCCGTCATGAACCGCAAGTTCGGCAACAGCGCCGGCTTGTTCCTGGAAGACGAGCTGGACATCCTGGGGCGCAACACGGAGTGCGGGAAGGAAGCCGAGAAGCGGTTTGAGGCCCTCCGCGGCTCCGGCCCAGGCTCCGGCCTCGGCCCCGGCCCGGTCGAGCCCGGCGGAGGGCAGAAGGAGCCCGAGCGGTTGCCGGAGGAGCTCATCCTCCTGCTCCAAGACCAGTGCACCAATTTGTTCTCGCCTTTCGGCGCGGCCGACCAGGACCCCCTGCCCAAGGGCGGCGCCGTGGCCAGCCAGGTGCGCGCCGAAGAGCGGGACTGCTGCAACGACTGCTACCTGGCGCTGGAGCACGGGCGCCAGTTCATGGACAACATGTCGGGAGGGAAGGTGGACGAAGCACTTGTCAAAAGCACCTGCTTGCATCACTGGCCGAAGCGGAACGGTGAGTCTTCCCGGGGGGGGGGGAGGAGGATTGTGGTACAGTAAGCCCCCACCTCTGGCGGGCGTTAGGGACCCGACCCGCAATAATTGAAAATTCGCAATATGCAGATGCTGCTCGGGTCGAGACCGTGTGGTGGTGGGCTCTCTGGGGGCTCCTGTACTTACCCCAGGCCAGACGCTGCTCTGAACGAGCCTGCAAGGGGCTTTCCAGTCCCTCCGAGGCCCCAAAAGTGCTTTCTAGTGATCCGGAGGTCACTTCCGGTTTACCAAAAGTCGCTTCCGGTTTACCAAAAGTCACTTCCGGTTTGCGGGGAAGCACGTTTGTAGCCTCTGATGGACCTGGGAAGGCCTTTCCTCCTTACCCCAGGGGGCCTTTTTTTATATACTGCGGACCCGCGATATACTGGGACTGCAATATATGAACCACACAAGGAGGGGGGGACAACTGTATCCTTTCCTCCCTCCGTGCCAAGGGTGGGGCTTCTGTGTAAATGGCGGTGTTGCGGCTTATTGGAGCGAGGGGACCGTGTCCCCCCGATGGTCCAGGTTCATTTCCTGTCGGTTTCTCTTGGTTGCTTTTTGCCTAAATTTGGTTGTTTCATCAACCAGCGAACCATTCCCCCTCCCCCCCGCTCTGTGTCTTTGTCAGCCATTTGAAGGGTTCCTAACCGCCTGCCTTTAATCGATGGGTTAATGCAGGCACGTCCAAACTTCGGCCCTCCAGATGTTTTGGACCACAACTCCCAGAATCCCAAGCCTGTATTTCCAGTGGCAAAGGACTGTGGGAGTTGTGGTCCAAAACATCTGGAGGGCCAAAGTTTGGGCATGCCTGGGTTAATGTCTCCGCTAAAGAGAAATGTGTGTATTGGAGCCTCCAAATTATTGTGCTCTCTTCACTGGCGCCCCAAAACTTCCCCCCTGCCTTACAATTTGCATTCACTTTTCTTCCTTTCTTAAAACAGCAGCGAGCAGTAAAACACGCCCGCCTGCTCTTTAAAAAGCAACAACACGCCGGGCACACGCACGCATGCAGCAGGTGGCGTTTCCCGAGCGCAAAACCTGTCGCGCATTTCCGATCTCAGCATGTCGCGGGGGCGGTGGTGGCCGCGGGCCCGCGGGCTGCTCCTTGGCGCTAACTCTTGTCTGCCTTCAGTTACAGACGTGAGCGCGCAGTGTTCCCAGGACATCCTCCGGATGCTGCTCTCCCTTCAGCCGGTCCTTCAGGACGCCATCCAGAAGAAACGGACCGTGCGCTCCTGGGGGGTTCAGGGCCCCCTCACCTGGCAGCAGTTCCACAAGATGGCCGGCCGAGGCTCTTACGGTAAATCTGGAATGGACCCCTGGTTGTTTCATCTCTCTCTCTCTCTCTCTCTCTCTCTCTCTCTCTCTGTCTCCTGTAAAAAAACAACAACAACATAATGTTTTCTCTTAGAATTGTAGGGTTCTGGGAGCAACACCCGAGAGGTCCGTTTTAAGTTGGGCCTTTATCCCTTTTGGTGCCACTTACTGGGAACGTCCCTGTTGACTTATGGCGACCCTATGAATGAGCCCTCTCCAAAACGCCCGCCTCAACCCCTGGGGTTGTGCCTTCCTTTAGGAAGTTAACCCATCTCGTATTTGCTGCTCCTCTTCCCCGGGTGCCCCTCTGTCTTTCCCAGCACCGTTGTCTTTCCGCTTCCCTGCCAGAGGAAGTGGTGACGGCTGTCAGCCTTGACAGCTTTAAGAATTAAGACAAGTCCGTGGAGAACAAGGGTATCAACGGCTATCCTTATGGACGCCTCAGGACAATCTCTGGATTGGAGAGTTAAGCAGGAGATCTCTCAATTTTTTCCCCATCGCACAACACTAGAACTTGGGGTCACTCCATGAAACTTTTGGGTGCTAGGTCTCAAACAAATAAGAGAAAGTACCTTTTCACCCAGAGGGTCACTGGCTTGTGGAACTCCCTGCCAGAAGAAGTGGTGACACCTCTTAGCCTTGACAGCTTTAAGAAAAGGGTTGGACAAGTTCATGGAGAACAAGGGGTCTCTCAATGGCTATCATGATGGATGCCTCAGGACAACCTCCGGGTTGGAGAGAGAGGCAGGAGATCTCTCAATGCCCTTTGCGTGGAATCTTAAGCAGGTGAAGACATCGGCTTGGGAATACCCTGAAGCAAATGGCGAGCCGCCGTGTGAGACAGAATGATGGGCTGGATGGGCTGTGGCCTGTTCCGGCAAGGCTGTTCCGATGTTAAAACGTAAAATGAGTCACCAACGACAGTACCGTCAAAATAAATAATAAACGTGAAAGCAAGAAGTCACAGGGAGGCGGTAGGAAAGAAGTGATAGTGTCCTTAAGATGGTTAAGAAATCAGAGAAGGCCAGCCTGTATAGCCGTGTTTTTTAGTTGGTTCTTAAATATTCGGAGCCAGGAAGCAAGGGTTGGAGAGAGAGGCAGGAGATCTCTCAATGCCATTGGCAGGGAATCTTAAGCAGGTGAAGACATCTGCTGGGGAATACCCTGAAGCCAATGGCGAGTCGCTGTGTGAGACAGAATGCTGGACTGGATGGGCTGTCTCCTGTTCCAGCAAGGCTGTTCTTAGGTTCTTACAGAATCCTGCCTCCCCGGGATGTGTCCAACACAAAGACAGCCCTAGTATCGACATTTTTCGTCTCCAGAGATACCCTGTTTCCCCGAAAATAAGACCTCCCCCAGAAAATAAGCCCTAGCAGGATTTCTATGCATTTGTTAAATATAAGCCCTACCCTGAAAATAAGACCTAGTAATGGGCGTGGCTATGGTTGTGTGCAGGGCTGACATTCAAGCATAATATACTTAATAAAAAGTAAGACGTCCCCTGCAAATAAGCCCTATTGTGTCTTCTTGAGAAAAAATCAATACAAGACAGCGTCTTATTTCCGGGGAAACACGGAAGTTCTGGCTCGGTGGGATTGCTTATTTTCAACAGCAGGGCCTTGGCGTGTGGCTCTCCGGTTGAGGAAGAGAAATTTCTCTCCCGTTCATCTCCCAGCCCAAACTTTCGGCCCTTGCGCCACACAGCCTGACGTGCCTTCCTCCCGATGGGCGCTCCTGCTGATGCCTCTTACGTTTGGAAGGCAGCAGACTTTGGAATTTTTTAAAAACCAAGCGATTTATAGCGCTTTTAAAACTCCGCGATTCGGCAGGGCCTTCATTGGCAACTAGCAGCGAATTCTGCTCTGTGTCTCAGTTAATACACACACACTCTAATATCTGGTATGGGGTGGGGGATACCCACCACCCCCACCCCCTTTTGAATCTTCCTCCAGGAACGGACGAATCTCCTGAGCCGCTGCCCATCCCGACCTTTTTGCTGGGCTATGATTACGACTTCCTGGTGCTGTCCCCCTTTGCCTTACCGTACTGGGAGAGGCTGATGCTGGAGCCGTACGGGTCTCAGAGGGACATCGCTTACGTCGTGGTGTGCCCGGAGAACGAGGCCCTCTTGAACGGAGCCAGGACCTTCTTTCGGGATCTCACCGCCATCTACGAGGTAACCATCTCTTCTTGCGCGGGATCGAAGATCAGCGCCGGGTGGTGGTGGTGGTGGTGGTGGTGGTGGTGGTAAGGGGCTGGAGAAGGGGGTGGGGGTGGCAGCGGCAGGAATCATCCTCCAGAATGCGTATTCCCCCCCCCCCTTCTCTCTCTTAATGGTGAGCCTTTTTTCAACGCCGCCTTTCCAGCTGACCCGGAGAGCTCCCTCCCGCTAAGCGCCGAGCTTTTCCAAAACAAACCAAAATGGATGGCAGAAAAAGAGATTAAAAAAGGCGACTCACATGTGTAGCCGAGGTTCCATTTAGGAAGCAGCTTCTTTTGATCCACGGAGATGCCATCAGGTGGCTGAACGGTGTACTGCCTTCTTGCATGAAGGCGGAAAAATCTTGCCTTCCCAGATTGCCGCCTTGCCATTCTCCTCCGTGAGCTTGTTTGAGTCTCCGACAACACCAAGAGGGAAATCTCCCTTTTGTTTTAGAACCAGGGAGCCACATAAGCCAGGGGTAGCCAAGAAATTGTCTTCACGGGTCGTGAAGATTTGTGTATAC
>JAHTLZ010004331.1:0-18018 GCA_023846285.1 Phrynocephalus versicolor
AGTGTTCCTGCCAGCCCGGGTAGGGTGAGCCCAGGAATGGGAAAAGGGGGGGGGGAGAGAAACGCCATTGGTTTCAAGTTGAACTGGCGCTCAAGCCAGCTTGGAACATACAACATTTTTAAAGGAAATAAACATGGCAGAGAATCCTTCTGGGTTGGGTGGGTTTCTCTGTCCCCTGATCTCTTGGAAATCGGAGCACTTCCCGGCCTCTTCCTTTGACAAGGCGATTGCTTCCTTCCAGTCCCCCCCCCCAATACACACACACACACACACTGGAACTGGAGCCGCAGCACGCATGCCAAGAGTCCCTATCCAAGTGTTGGCTCCTTTCCCTGCTCCTTTCCCCCTGCTGTCGGTTTGCTTATGTGGCTCCTGTCATAGATGTCTCGCTCGTACTGTAAAAGGGCTGCCTTTGAACCCCCCCCCCTCCACTCGCCAACCTCGGAGGCCTCTCTGTCGCACATTGGTGGCCTCCGGAAGTCACAGGCTGGCACCAAAAGGTCAGCATCTCTGCCTCCCTGCCTGCCTGCCTGCCTGTCTTATGCCTCGTTGTTGTTGTTGTTCTTTCATTGCGTCCTTTCTGATCTTCTGAATCCGAGCGGTGGCCTATGTCGCACGGGCGGGGGGGGGGAGCTTACGTTGGCGATGGGGGCCCCCGACACACACAAAAGAAGCCGTGATGTAGGAGGGTTCGTCTGGGACACGGGGCAGATCTTCATTCCTGCCTCCGAGCAGAGATGGGCACGGAGCGAACTCCATTGGAGAAGCAAGCCCACGATCCAGCTTGTGGTTCGTCTTGGCCACCCCGTCTTGCCCAAACGCACAGCTTCACCGCTCGGTCCTCCTCCCTCTTCTGTCACCACCAACACCTTCAGAGACGACAGAAGGGCTCTCCTTCCAAGAAGCCCGGCCCTGCCGTCTCTGCTCACGCATGTGCCCGGCGGCCGACCGGGCAACGAAACCAGTTAGCCACGAACCGGCTCGATTCGCCGTTCTTCCGGTTCGTGCCCATCTCCGCCTCGAGATTGGGCTGTCGGGAGTCTGGACGTGGCGTTACGAAACCGGCGGCTCTGATACCTGCGTCTGAACCCAGGCTGCACGTTGGCAGGTGCCATTGCGATGGACACGGCACGAAAAGTTGTGCGCTTGATTGCCTCTGGACACCCATAATTGTGGGTTCCGAGTAGAGATGGGCACGAAATGAACAATTTTTCGTTTCTGTTTTTGTTTATTCGTTTCGTTACGCAACGAAACGTCAAACGAATTTTGTCTCCACAATGAAACGAAACAAACAGAAACACCGGAAGTTTTGTCGTGCGTTTCGTTTCCGTTGCGGCAATACAGTTGAATTGCTTTTAAAAAATCACAAAAATCACAAAAAATTGAAATAAATGGTAACGAAACGAACGAAAACGATTTTTTTGCAAAAATTCGCAAAAAAACGGAAATGAACCGAAACGGACCCCCTAAACAACAAATGTCAAACAAAACGCCATTTTTTTTTATTCGTGCCCATCTCTAGTTCCGAACTAACATTGGAACCCAGCTGGAGTCCCGAAAGCCCCTTTTGTTGTATTTACTGTCCTGTTTCTTCTTTCTTCCTCACCAGAAGAGAGGATTTTAACAGACATCTTCTCCCGGGGTGGAGTTCATAGTGACCGGGGTGGGGGGGGCCAAGAGACCGAAGAAGGATCCGTCTGCTTGTCTTCCCTTCCGCTTTCGTTTCTTTGGAATCTGGCGGCGTTGGTTGTGATACAACTGTCCTTCCTCCTTGCGGCTTAGCAGGTTGTCGCCCGCCAACCTTGGCAGATATTTTTTTGAGCGATGCTCATCTGTTGTTCTCTCCTTGTTCTGAGAGCCAGGAAGTGTGTGTTGCCCCTCTCTTTCCGGGGGCCTGGCTCCTCCGTTGTGCTTCGGAGGCTAGGGGTTAAACAAACAAAGCTATTCTCTCTCGTCCGGTCTTGTTGGGGGTCTCGAAAGAAGGCCGTTTGGCGGGTCCCCCGGTGTTTGTTTCGAAAGCGTTTCCTCAACAGGGTCTTTTAAGCAAGATTCTACGCAGCCATGCAGATCCTGCAAAGCTGTCTAGGAGGAATATGAAAGAATAAGACTCTCTCTCTCTCTCTCTCTCTCTCTCTCTCTCTCTCTCTCTCTCTTTCTGTGGTATGGGTGTCATTGACATAGGACCATAATTTAGGACCAGGATAATGAATCTGCTAATGAATCTGCTTCCATTTTGTTCGTTTGTTTCGAGGCCTAACCCAGCTTTCTCTTAACCGCGTCACTCAAAATCAGTAATTAGTGATTAAAAAAAAAAGTGGGGGGGGAGCCACAAAATCTTTTTTTTTAAAAAAAAAAGCAGTCTTATGCTCTGTGTGACACTCCTCCCCCCCTACACACACACACACACACACACACACACAACGAACTACTTTGAATTCAGGCCTTTTGGGCAGCAAGGAAACAGAGAAGAAAATCTAGTTTTGTTTTAACACGACAGGTTTAAGACCGAGGGAGGTTCGTTAGGGACATTCCCCATCGCTCAAGGGCTCACGTGGTCTGTTCATCAGAGGGAACTCCTCTTACGCGACCCACATCTGAAGCTTGGTTAGGGACATCTTGTCGGACGTCGGCTGTGGTCATACCAGGATCGTCGAGGACCTTTCATGGGGAGATCTATTCTCTCCCATCCCCTGGTATGACCGCTTGGGTTACCTTTCTTTCAGGCAGAAAGTTGGGACCTAATAAACACCCGTGTCTGTCTTATCTGTGGATTGACGGTACGGAAACCCAACTCCTGACGCTCTCGGAAGGCTCCTTCAAACTTTCTCTCCCTCATTAGGCTCCTCTGACAAACGGGCAGAGCCTCTCAGCCACAGAAACTCACTGGGGGAGCTGGTGCCGGTAAAAACAGTTTAAAGGGGTGAGGTAGGAACAGCAGAAATGGTCAGGGCGGCGTGAGGTCCCTCAGGAACTCATTCCACCGGCTGCTAACCCTACGTCTGATAGAAATGCCAGCTGCCTCTCGTGTCCAGTGGCAACCTGTTTGTGGCCTGTCTGATAGACAAGTCCAGGGAAACGCTTGATTTAAGTTGCCTCCGTAGTTCAGAGAGGACAGATTGGGAGGAAGGCCCTATTTTAGTGTTGGCGAACCTATGGCACGGGTGCCAAAGTTGGCCCTCGGAGCCCTTTCTGTGGGCACCCGACATCGCCCCTTCACAGCCACTTGTATTCAGGTTAAATAAATGGCTGTATTGGCACTTGGTGAGAAAATTGGTGGCTTTTGAATCGCCGTTTGGGCGCTCGGTCCCTAAAAGTTTCGCCATAACTGCCCTATTGGCTGAAGAAAATGGCGACACACAAAATGTTTTTTCCAGATTCCTCAAGGCCTATGAAGAGTACATTTCAAACTGGTCATGTTGGAGAGGAAGGAATCGGATTGCACCTACCCTTAGGTCTCACGGATATATCAAGATCCCCCCCAAAATGATGGTTCCCCTCCTTCCTGCTCTTACTCACTGCGGTCCTCTCTCTCTCTCTCTCTCGGTTCTTTCCCGCAGATTAATGGTACAATGTCGGAAACCTCTCAAGGTCTCGGACGAATTGGTGCAGCAATACAAGAGCAAGAATCAGTATCTCGCAGCAATAGTCGCTGACCAGGAGCTCGAAATGGACCCGTACGCTTTTGTCGACGGAGACGAAGAATTCCCGTTTCCCGATAAAAAGGACCGGCAGAACAACGAACGAGAAGTCGGGAAGAAACATAAGGTAATTTGCAAAGAGGTCACGCCGGAAACGGTTGCCTCCTGGTACTCCCCGGAGCCAGGAAGGTCTAAGAAAAAAAATGGATGCATGTGTACTCCGCTCCATTACTTATTTATTTTTATTTATTTATTTTTTATACTTATATCCTGCCAGAGTTTCTCAAAACAAACTCAAGGTGGTTAGCAGATATAAAAATTCCATAATACAGAGCACGAAAAATAATAATAATAATAATCGGTTCGAAAGAGGGACATAAAAGTCATAAGCCAACCAACAATGGAACCCAATTTTTTTTAAAAAAGATAACAAACATTCAAATAATGTTACTAATAATGGTACTCATGTAAGATGGCGAAGAAAAGCGGGCGGACATAATAACTCAAATCCCTACTCATGGTCGTTCTGGGGGGAGAGATCGCTCCTTATGGACAAGAAGCTGTTTACCTCGGGGGAAGACCCCCCCCCGAGGTCTACAGAATAGATTTCGCAGTTGGGTTCCGAGCCCTGCTCATTTATTTATTTAATTTATTTATTTATTTATTATGGAGCTTATATACCGCCCGTCTTCCTAGAGGGGAACTCCGGGCGGTTTACAACAAATTAACAGGACAGCAAATTACAATAGCAGAAGGGAAGTGTCCTAGAAGACCAGCGGCATTTTGGGGGTGGGTGGGTGGGTGGGTGTTTGATGCCGCCTTTCCCAGGGTTGTTCCGTCCTCTCTTGTGCTGTGCTGTGTTTCAGAACCCACGAGATGCTTCCAAGGGGCTTCGGTCTCTTGAAACTTCCCTGAAAAGATTTGAGGGCTTCCGAGTCCAGGAGGGCATCTCTCCCGGAGGGTTCTTGCTGGCCGAAACAGCTGGCCAGACTCAGTGGCCTCGTGGCCACCTGGTTGACTCTAATGTTGACGTTTTTGCATGTTAACCTGAAGTAGCCTTGCACTAAACTCTGGCTTCCTGTTGCTGCCTTTTATTCCACCCCAGACTGAAGATGGGGCACCCAGCGTTGGGGAAGATGCGATGTCACTTTTCAGCCCTTCTGTGAAGCAAGGTAACGTTTCTGGTTCCTTAAAACGCGTGGCGCTGCTTTAATTTAAAAGGAGGAGGGAGCGGAAATGAGTTTATTTCCGTGTTTTGCTTTGAATTATTAATTTGCCCATTTCTTGCCCGTATTGGTAGTTCCAACAAGACTGGACACAAAAGCCTATTTTTTTAACAACAACAACAAAAAAACCCTAAACTTGAGTTTTTCAAGACATAAGCATGGGCATTTCGCGTATGCGTTGCCCCTTCCTCCTGTCAGAAGTGTGCTGAAGTGGCAAACGGAGGCGGGCAGAAATGTAATCTGTAAACAACCCAGTCATCAAGAGCGGCCAGATTTGCCGAAAAGTTTCCACCTCAGCAAAGGATAGTGAAAAACCCACCGTCGGGAGAGAAGGATAATATTTATCGGGTTGCCCAGGTGAATGAAGAAGAAACGAGCTGCTAATATGAGGATATACTCGATTCTTTAATCCTCAAGCCCGACAGTGGAACTGTATCTGGGGTTAGACTCTGTCACATTCCCAGTGTTTCTGTCTAATGCAGTGGTTCTCAACCTGGGGGTCGGGACCCCTTTTGGGGGGGGTCGAACGGCCATTTCTTAGGGGTCGCCATGAGCCAGTGAAGAAAAAGGCACAAACGGCTTGGTTCTGGAGGAGGAAGGGGCGGAAAGAGTGAGTTACAGCTTGGTAGGTTGCAGGGGATGTCAGTCAATGGCACCGGAGGCTGCAATTGGCTGAGAGTGAGTGTAGAGCAGGCATGTCCAAACTTTGGCCCTCCGGATGTTTTGGACCACCACTCCCACCGTCCTTTGCCATTGGCAATACAGGCTTGGAATTCTGGGAGTTGTGGTCCAAAACATCAGGAGGGCTGAAGTTTGGACATGCCTGCTGTAGAGGGACGTTCTCCGTGGCACCTCTGGCAGTGGCCTGCCCAAAGGGGGCTTGTGGCCTCGTCCAAGCAGGGCAAGGGGGTTGCGGCGTTAGGAAGGTGGGGAAGACCACCGGTTTCACGGGAAGCGTCCGTGTCCCTTCTTCCAGGGGTCGACGCTCAGCGGATCCCCCCTCACAATCGTACGGCGTCCACGAGTTTGTTCCACGAACACGACCTGGTGGTCTCGTATACCGATCTTGACAATCTTTTCAACTCTGACGAGGATGAGCTGACGGTAAGTGTTTTGGCGGGGTTGGCGTCGTGTGTTCCTAGTGTGTGTGTGTGTGTGTGTGTGTGTGTGTGTGTGTGTCAGGGGTTGGAAAAGCCTGCGGAAGAAGCACAGCGTGGGGACAAACGCCGCTGTTGAAAACAAGTGTGACATCTCAGGGTGCATTCGTTTTAACTCATTGTTGTATTTGTGTTCTGTATATTTGCTGGTTTGATCAGCTTTGTAAGCCGCCCAGAGTTCCTTAGGGAAGATGGGCGGGGTATAAATCCAATAATAAATAAATAAATAAATAAAATCCTCGGAAGAGGAGAAGGACTCCTCTTAGGAGCCTCATGGCGCAGTGGTTAAAAATCCCTGTCCTGCCGCTAAAACGGTGCTCACCCCCTGGGGGTTCAATCCCAGGGAGCCGGCTCAAGGTTCACTCCGCCTTCCCTCCTTCCGAGGTCGGTAAAATGAGGACCCAGCTTCCTGGAGGCATGGCAACGTATCGCCTGCATAATTAAATTCTAAATCGCCCAGAGAGGGCTTGGGTCGGTATATAAGCAGAACACTTTGCTTCTTGTTCTTGTGGTTTAGGCCTCTGTGCTCCTCTCAGATGCCCCTCTAATGAAACGGGCGTGTTTGACCTTAAATCTGCCCGATGGCTGTCATCTGTAATACGGCGTGTGCTTTTACAACTTCCCGTTCTCCTTTAAAGGCATTCCTTCACTTAAGGTGGTCACCCGTAAACTTGTTGCAGACTTGTCCTGCCGGTGTGGGGCTCAATGGACCATTCTCCCCGTTGCCCAGCTTTACAGCTAGGAATAATGCTTATTTGGGGCCCAGGAGTTATCAGTTTTTTTTTGCCTTCCATCTCCAGGTTACAAACCATGTAACCTGGTTACAAACAGGTGACAAACCATGATGGAGATATGTGTCATCTCCAGGCTTAAAACCAGGGTCCTTCAAGGGCCAGAGGCAGGGGAGTGGTATCAGGAGACAGATATCTAGTCTCGTGCGCTCCCAGAGGCATCTGGTGGGGCCGCTGTGAGATCCAGGAAGCTGGACTAGATGGGCCTTTGGCCTGGTCCAGCAGGGCTCTTCTTAGGTTCTTATGTTCTTATGTTCCAGCCCGGATCGAAAAGGATGCTGAACGGAGCAGATGACAAATCCAACTGTAAGGAGTCGAAGGCAGGAAACCTGGACCCTCTGTCTTGTATAAGTAAGTACCCCGCCTCCCTCAGACAAGTCTTGGCCGCCGACTTCGTTCGTATGTGCGGTTTGTTATAGAAATACACGCGGGTCAACCCCCCCCCCCCAAAAAAAAGGAACCAAGAAGTTTTAGGATCACTTGGGAGCAGGCAAAAGTTCCTTAAGGGGTGGGGGGAAGTTCTGATAACAGACAATACATTGGACCCTCGTATAACAAGCGGTTTGTTTAACAGGAAATCCGCTTAAAGGAAAAAAATTTCCAGAGATCGGGGGAAACCTCTTAACAGAATCGCCTATGGGGCGAATCCGTACAGCAGAAAAACGGTCGTGAATAAGGATTAATCCATTTTAGTGCCTTCCTATGGGAAATTCATACAAAGGAAAGTTTGCGCAGCAGAATTTCATTTGGAAATAATTAATACCTTTATACAAGGCACCACTGTAATTTGTACCGTGTGCATTGTAGGAACCCATGCTAGTGCGTTTGGCTCTTGAATTCAACGTCTTCTTGGCTGCCTTGGCACGCCCGGCGGCAAATAGAAAGGTCTTTGCCGACTGATCTGTCAGTTTCCGGTTTTAACGACGTAGCTGCTGCTCCCGTTGTACGGCTGCCAGGCTTCTGCGACTGCCAAAAAGCGGTTAGGTTCCATCGCCAGTCCGTCCCTTGAGGGAGGCTGGGAGCGGCTGCCTCCCTTTCCTGCAAGCCACGATCCCATTCCCGGCGTTGACACGACCGTACGTTGGTCTTTTGCCCCTCGTGGCTTCGTGCCTGGCTGCCCTTTGCGTTGTTCTGGCCCCCAAGCGCCCCCCTCCCCCGGTTGCCACGTCCGTTCCGGGACACGTGCCTCCCGTCGGCGTTCTCTCTGATCGTATCCAGGCCTTCTCTCTGGAGATGCACCGGGGGGGTGTGATTATCCCATAGTGTGGGCAGCGATGGCATCAACGTCTCGGAAAAACAGGAGGCTCACCTTGCCAAAGGCAACCCCCCCCCCCCCCCCGGCAGATCTGCTTTGAATCCGGTTCCCATCTTGAGCCGGGAGTCGGGGGTTGGACCTTCCGACTCCGTGATCCTAAGGCAGGCATGTCCAAACTTCGGACCTCCTGATATTTTGGACCACAGATCCCAGACTTCTAGGCTTAGATTGCCAGTGGCAAAGGACTGTGGGAATTGCTGTCCAAAACATCTGGAGGGCCAAAGTTTGGGCACGCCTGCCTTAGACCGTCTTAACCCAACTGGGACACATTTGCTTGGAACGCAATAACTCCAGAGCCCCACAAGAGACTCAAGACTGAACAGAAAGAGCTCAAGTGGGGGGGGAGATCAGCCATCCTACGCCTATAAGCATCAAGCAACTCATCTGTCTCAACCAGGCATGTCCAAACTTCGGCCCTCCTGATGTTTTGGACCACAAATCCCAGAATTCTCGGCTTAGATCGCCAGTGGCAAAGGACTGTGGGAGTGGTAGTCCAAAACTTCTAGAGGGCCAAAGTTTGGACCTGCCTGTCCTAAGAGAAGCCATGTGGTGCTCCCGGCCCTGCCCTCGGGAGGGGGGAAACCCACCGTCGACGTTTCTCGATCCACACCAGGTACGGCGGACCTCCACAAGATGTACCCCACGCCTCCGTCGTTGGAGCAACACATCATGGGGTTTTCCCCCATGAACATGAACAGTAAGGAATACGGCAGCCTCGACACCACGCCGGGAGGGACCGTCCTCGAAGGGAACGGGGCGGCCGTCGGCCTCCAGTTCAGGATCGAAGTGGACGAGGGGTTCTGTAGTCCCAAGCCTTCGGAAATAAAGGTAAGATGAAGCCCCCCCCCCGCTTTCATGTTTTATTTGAGTTGGGGGGGGTCCCTCATCTCCTTGGCTCTTGTCCTGTTCCGTTCAGGGCTTCTCGGAGGCTGAAAATCTCATGTCGTGGCGGCGATAGAACGATGCACTAGATAGTGCTGGCGGACCTTTGAGAGACTTTTAGCCACTGATAAAAGTGCTTGGGTCAGTGGCTAAAAGTCATTTTAAACATCACGTGCCGCTCCCCTGTGATACAGAGGCGGCCGGAGGGGGGGGGGCTCATGAGAAGCGGCACACAATGATTAAAATGACTTTTAGCCACCGACCCAAGCACTTGCCTCAGTGGCTAAAAGTACTGACCCACATATAAGTCGAGGGCCCCTTTTTTCAGCCCCAAATTAGGGCTGAAAAACTAGGTTTATATTCAAGTATATACAGTATATCTTCCACCCGCCTCTTCTTTGGTTTTATTTGTCTGACGGTCTTCCTGCCGCCCCTCCTTTCCGCTTCCCCTCCCACCCCGCTAGGATTATTCCTACGTCTATAAGCCGGAGAACAGCCAAGCTTTTGTGGGGTGCTCCATGTTTGCGCCCCTGAAGACGGTGCCCAGCCAGTGCCTCCCGCCCATCAAACTGCCCGAGGAGTGCATCTACCGCCAGAGCTGGGCCATCGGCAAGCTGGACTTACTCCCTCCGGGACCCGCCATGCCGTTCATCAAGGAGAGGTAGGCGTCGCGTCTCGTGTGTGCGGGAAAGCCACTCGTTCTTTTTCGGGGTCTTCGTGAAGCTGCACGGATGGGTTACCAGGCACGCCTGGGCGAGGCCTCGGGACTTTTCTAGCTAAAGAGACGGAGCGTTAGTCTCGGTCCCCGCCATTTGAGTGGTCTCCGGAAACCCGTGTCTGCCCTGGTTTGGTATTTGGAAACGCTTCTGCTTTTGTTTTTATTTTAGTTTGTTTTCATTTTAGTTATTAAGAGCTCTATGGCGCAGGGGTTAAACGCCTGTCCTGCAGCTAAAACTGTGCTCGCCACCTGGGGGTTCAATCCCAGGTGGAAGGCTCAAGGTTCACTCAGCCTTCCATCCTTCCGAGGTCGGTAAAATGAGGACGCAGCTTGCTGGAGGGGGGCGGTCAATGTGTAGCCTGCATTGCTGGAATTAAAACTGTAAACCGCCCAGAGATTACTTGAAGTGGAATGGGGCGGTATATAAGCAGAACACTTTGCTTTTTGCTTTGCTTTTAGTTGGTGGTTACTACCATCAATCGCCTTCTTTTTACCACGGTTCCCTTAATTTGATGTATGGCCCTTCGGGGTCCGTTTTAAGATCTGTCCGGGTTGCGGCGGGAGGATTCCCCCGTACAGACAGACGTTCCCGCTGTGTGGTTTTGGTCTCGGAGCTTTTGCTGGGGCTCTTAGGAGTCTTGCGTCAAACTATCCAGAAGAACAGAGGAGTAAGAAACCATTTGTCTTAACCGGGAAACTCTCCCACATGGCAGGCCTCGTTTTCGCACCCCTCGCGGTCACATTTCATGGGCAGCTTTTGTTGTTGGAGAAAACTCCCTCCTTCAAGGTGCCCTGCCAGATGTCTTGGGCCGCAGCCCCCTGTCGATGCTGGCTCCAGGACGATGGGAACTGTATTCCATCTCGTTGGGAGGCTGGCTGATAAGCGGGAGGCGCATGCGTCCCACTTCCCTTGGAAGGAAGTCATCTGAGCACTCTGCTGCCTCAAATGTGCGCCCTGTCAATCCGGGGTGGCCTTCCAGATTTGTTTTTTGGATTCCCATTCCCATCGTCCTTCCCCTTTGGCTCAGCGGGTCAGGGCTGCGGGAGTCAGACGCCCCCCCCCTAGCCTGACTCACGAGACGCCTGTGCTCAGGTGCCATCCAAAATGATTTGGTCCTTTCCCCGCATCTGTTAGAAATACCAATGGAACAGGTGTAAACTTTGCTCGCAGATCCTCTTGGAATGGTTCCTTGGGGATCCTTGGTAGTACAGTGGACCCTTGTATAACAAAGAGCTTGTATAACATAAAATCTGTACAACATAATAAATTCCGGAGATAGGGGAAATTTGCTTAACATAATTGCCTATGGGGAGAATCCGTACAACATGAAAATGGGAACACTCCATTTTCAATGCATTCCTATGGGGAATTTGTCTAAAGGAAAATTTGCTTAACATAATTTGATTTGGAACAAATTAATTCTTTTATACAAGGTACCACTGTATAAATTTAAGTCCGTGAAGAGGACTAGAAAGGCAAACAGTGGGTTGCCGTGGCGGGGGGGGGGGAGCTTGAGCTTTGCTATTGTTCTGGCAATATCCTATTGCTAGGTACTCCGTGTGTGTGTGTGTGTGTGTGTGTGTGTGTGTGCATTTTTTGAGTGAAAGAGAGAAAAAGAGATCTCTTGTTTTGTTTACGGCCCAAAGGAAATTGTTGGCTCCCCCACGTCAGGTTTGCAAATGGACTCTGCCACGAATCGCTAGAAGAGCGCTTGAATAATGAAGGCGTCGATGTTTAATTTTATTTTTTTTAGGAAGCACAGGAGAAATTCAGAGGCGCCGTGGCTTGCTGGGGCACTTTTCCCCGCATGCAAATGGCCAAGGTGGTCTTCCCGGTAACAAGGAGACAGTCCCGTAGCCAATCTGAACGGCTCCTCGGATGACATCACCCGAGCAGAAGCCGGGCTAATTCAGCCGCCGAGCTAAAATTAGTGTATTTGCTCCGAACGCGGAGTGTTGGAGAAAGGAGAATATTGTCTGCAGGCAGGCAGGCTTGGAGGGAGAAACGCCAAGCCTTAACGCAGACAATATTCTCCTTTCTCCTTAATGCAGAAAGGAGAATATTCGCGCTTAACGCAGCTCCCGTGTGGAAGCTGTGCTGCCAAGCCACAGATTCAGGCTCTCCGGCTCTTACCAGCCCCAGATCTCTCGCTTTTGCTGCTTTTTATTTTTTATTTTTGTATGCATGTGAGCCCCAGCGGTGTCATTCTCTTGCTACCGAGCCCCGTGGAATAAACGGGACTTGTTGAGTCCACAGTCATTTCAGTCCCTTCTCAGTCAGGCGGGCGGCTTTCGTTGGGACCGACAGTCTGGTGTAATCTGGAAGGACGGGGTTCTGATCACGGGGCAGCCTGTGCCGCCTTCTCGAGGGGCCGGCCATTCTCACAAGCAGGGAATGAAGGCGGATTGGCCTTTCCTTGGGTATTTCCTCACCCTCTGGGGGAGGATCCCATCGCTTATTCCCATGGCACACCCGAGTTGGATCTGAGTTGGTTCCTGGTGCAATTGCAGTGACACACATGTGGCTGTTCTTAACGCAGATATGAAACACCGGGGCGCCTCAACTTACGGATGTAATTCGTTCCGAGTGCATGCTCTTAAGTCGAACTGCTCTTTAAGTCGGGGTACCTATCTAAAAAATTTTAAAAAAAATAAGTTTTAAAAAATGGAAAAAAAATGTAAGTTGATCAGACCATATCTAAAATTTGCAAGGCGGCAGTTAAAACGCCAACCGTTTTGCGCTCTTAAGTCGAGCTGCTCTTAAGTCGGGGCGCCACTGTATTTTCATAATAATACATCTGGCGGTCTAAGATGCCCCAGTTGTTTTAAAATGTTGTTTTTATCTTTGTTGTTGTCTAATTTTGTATTGTTGCTCTCTTTGTCTCTTTTATATTGTACTGCTCGCTGACTTGCTCAGCTATTTGGAAGCCGCCCAGAGTTCCGCTTTGGAAGATGGGCGGGGTAAAAATTCAATAAATAAATAAATAAATAAATAAATAAATAAATAAATAAATAAGTGAGTGAGTGAGTGAGTGAGTGAGTGAGTGAGTGAGTGAACAGATAGTGTGACCCCTCTAGGTCTCGGCCGTGGTGAACTTTTGGGTCCTTTTGGAACGCTTGTCATGTGCAGTAATAACCTGTTCTGCGTGTGCCTTTTTCTTCTCTTGCTCCGGAGGGTGAGAAGACAGCTAACCCTTCCCCTTCTCCCTTTTTCCCAGCGACGGCAGCGCCCTGGATCAAGAGTACGGCCCCGCCTACACCCCGCAGACGCACACTCCTTTTGGCATGCCCCCGAGCAGCGCTCCCCCCAGCAACGGCGGGCCGGGGATCCTGCCTTCCCCTTCCACCCCTCGCTTCCCGACCCCTCGCACCCCCCGGACGCCAAGGACTCCCCGCGGCACCGGTGGGCCGGCCAGCGCCCAAGGCTCGGTCAAGTACGAGAACTCGGACTTGTATTCTCCGGCCTCGACGCCCTCGACCTGCCGCCCGCTCAACTCGGTGGAGCCGGCCACCGTCCCGTCCATCCCGGAAGCCCACAGCCTCTACGTCAACCTCATCCTCTCCGAGTCGGTCATGAACCTCTTCAAGGACTGCAACTTCGACAGCTGCTGCGTCTGCGTCTGCAACATGAACATCAAAGGGGCCGACGTGGGCGTCTACATCCCCGACCCCACCCAGGAGGCCCAGTACCGGTGCACCTGCGGCTTCAGCGCCGTCATGAACCGCAAGTTCGGCAACAGCGCCGGCTTGTTCCTGGAAGACGAGCTGGACATCCTGGGGCGCAACACGGAGTGCGGGAAGGAAGCCGAGAAGCGGTTTGAGGCCCTCCGCGGCTCCGGCCCAGGCTCCGGCCTCGGCCCCGGCCCGGTCGAGCCCGGCGGAGGGCAGAAGGAGCCCGAGCGGTTGCCGGAGGAGCTCATCCTCCTGCTCCAAGACCAGTGCACCAATTTGTTCTCGCCTTTCGGCGCGGCCGACCAGGACCCCCTGCCCAAGGGCGGCGCCGTGGCCAGCCAGGTGCGCGCCGAAGAGCGGGACTGCTGCAACGACTGCTACCTGGCGCTGGAGCACGGGCGCCAGTTCATGGACAACATGTCGGGAGGGAAGGTGGACGAAGCACTTGTCAAAAGCACCTGCTTGCATCACTGGCCGAAGCGGAACGGTGAGTCTTCCCGGGGGGGGGGGAGGAGGATTGTGGTACAGTAAGCCCCCACCTCTGGCGGGCGTTAGGGACCCGACCCGCAATAATTGAAAATTCGCAATATGCAGATGCTGCTCGGGTCGAGACCGTGTGGTGGTGGGCTCTCTGGGGGCTCCTGTACTTACCCCAGGCCAGACGCTGCTCTGAACGAGCCTGCAAGGGGCTTTCCAGTCCCTCCGAGGCCCCAAAAGTGCTTTCTAGTGATCCGGAGGTCACTTCCGGTTTACCAAAAGTCGCTTCCGGTTTACCAAAAGTCGCTTCCGGTTTACCAAAAGTCACTTCCGGTTTACCAAAAGTCGCTTCCGGTTTACCAAAAGTCACTTCCGGTTTGCGGGGAAGCACGTTTGTAGCCTCTGATGGACCTGGGAAGGCCTTTCCTCCTTACCCTAGGGGGCCTTTTTTTATATACTGCGGACCCGCGATATACTGGGACTGCAATATATGAACCACACAAGGGGGGGGGGACAACAACTGTATCCTTTCCTCCCTCCGTGCCAAGGGTGGGGCTTCTGTGTAAATGGCGGTGTTGCGGCTTATTGGAGCGAGGGGACAGTGCCTCCCGACTGTCCGGATTCATTTCCTGTCGGTTTCTCTTGGTTGCTTTTTGCCTAAATTTGGTTGTTTCATCAACCAGCGAACCATTCCCCCTCCCCCCCGCTCTGTGTCTTTGTCAGCCATTTGAAGGGTTCCTAACCGCCTGCCTTTAATCGATGGGTTAATGCAGGCACGTCCAAACTTCGGCCCTCCAGATGTTTTGGACCACAACTCCCAGAATCCCAAGCCTGTATTTCCAGTAGCAAAGGACTGTGGGAGTTGTGGTCCAAAACATCTGGAGGGCCGAAGTTTGGGCATGCCTGGGTTAATGTCTCCGCTAAAGAGAAATGTGTGTATTGGAGCCTCCAAATTATTGTGCTCTCTTCACTGGCGCCCCAAAACTTCCCCCCCCCTGCCTTACAGTTTGCATTCACCTTTCTTCCTTCCTTAAAACAGCAGTGAGCAGTAAAACACGCCCGCCAGTTCTTTAAAAAGCAACAACACGCCGGGCACACGCACGCATGCAGCAGGTGGCGTTTCCCGAGCGCAAAACTCTGTCGCGCATTTCCGATCTCGGCGCGTCGCGGGGACGGTGGCGGCCGCCGGCCCGCGGTCTGCTCCTTGGCGCTAACTTCTTGTCTGCCTTCAGTTACAGACGTGAGCGCGCAGTGTTCCCAGGACATCCTCCGGATGCTGCTCTCCCTTCAGCCGGTCCTTCAGGACGCCATCCAGAAGAAACGGACCGTGCGCTCCTGGGGGGTTCAGGGCCCCCTCACCTGGCAGCAGTTCCACAAGATGGCCGGCCGAGGCTCTTACGGTAAATCTGGAATGGACCCCTGGTTGTTTCATCTCTCTCTCTCTCTCTCTCTCTCTCTCTCTCTCTCTGTCTCCTGTAAAAAAACAACAACAACATAATGTTTTCTCTTAGAATTGTAGGGTTCTGGGAGCAACACCCGAGAGGTCCGTTTTAAGTTGGGCCTTTATCCCTTTTGGTGCCACTTACTGGGAACGTCCCTGTTGACTTATGGCGACCCTATGAATGAGCCCTCTCCAAAACGCCCGCCTCAACCCCTGGGGTTGTGCCTTCCTTTAGGAAGTTAACCCATCTCGTATTTGCTGCTCCTCTTCCCCGGGTGCCCCTCTGTCTTTCCCAGCACTGTTGTCTTTCCGCTTCCCTGCCAGAGGAAGTGGTGACGGCTGTCAGCCTTGACAGCTTTAAGAATTAAGACAAGTTCGTGGAGAACAAGGGTATCAACGGCTATCCTTATGGACGCCTCAGGACAACCTCCGGGTTGGAGAGTTAAGCAGGAGATCTCTCAATGTTTTCCCCATCGCACAACACTAGAACTTGGGGTCACTCCATGAAACTTTTGGGTGCTAGGTCTCAAACAAATAAGAGAAAGTACCTTTTCACCCAGAGGGTCACTGGCTTGTGGAACTCCCTGCCAGAAGAAGTGGTGACACCTCTTAGCCTTGACAGCTTTAAGAAAAGGGTTGGACAAGTTCATGGAGAACAAGGGGTCTCTCAATGGCTATCATGATGGATGCCTCAGGACAACCTCCGGGTTGGAGAGAGAGGCAGGAGATCTCTCAATGCCCTTTGCGTGGAATCTTAAGCAGGTGAAGACATCGGCTTGGGAATACCCTGAAGCAAATGGCGAGCCGCCGTGTGAGACAGAATGATGGGCTGGATGGGCTGTGGCCTGTTCCGGCAAGGCTGTTCCGATGTTAAAACGTAAAATGAGTCACCAACGACAGTACCGTCAAAATAAATAATAAACGTGAAAGCAAGAAGTCACAGGGAGGCGGTAGGAAAGAAGTGATAGTGTCCTTAAGATGGTTAAGAAATCAGAGAAGGCCAGCCTGTATAGCCGTGTTTTTTAGTTGGTTCTTAAATATTCGGAGCCAGGAAGCAAGGGTTGGAGAGAGAGGCAGGAGATCTCTCAATGCCATTGGCAGGGAATCTTAAGCAGGTGAAGACATCTGCTGGGGAATACCCTGAAGCCAATGGCGAGTCGCTGTGTGAGACAGAATGCTGGACTGGATGGGCTGTCTCCTGTTCCAGCAAGGCTGTTCTTAGGTTCTTACAGAATCCTGCCTCCCCGGGATGTGTCCAACACAAAGACAGCCCTAGTATCGACATTTTTCGTCTCCAGAGATACCCTGTTTCCCCGAAAATAAGACCTCCCCCAGAAAATAAGCCCTAGCAGGATTTCTATGCATTTGTTAAATATAAGCCCTACCCTGAAAATAAGACCTAGTAATGGGCGTGGCTATGGTTGTGTGCAGGGCTGACATTCAAGCATAATATACTTAATAAAAAGTAAGACGTCCCCTGCAAATAAGCCCTATTGTGTCTTCTTGAGAAAAAATCAATACAAGACAGCGTCTTATTTCCGGGGAAACACGGAAGTTCTGGCTCGGTGGGATTGCTTATTTTCAACAGCAGGGCCTTGGCGTGTGGCTCTCCGGTTGAGGAAGAGAAATTTCTCTCCCGTTCATCTCCCAGCCCAAACTTTCGGCCCTTGCGCCACACAGCCTGACGTGCCTTCCTCCCGATGGGCGCTCCTGCTGATGCCTCTTACGTTTGGAAGGCAGCAGACTTTGGAATTTTTTAAAAACCAAGCGATTTATAGCGCTTTTAAAACTCCGCGATTCGGCAGGGCCTTCATTGGCAACTAGCAGCGAATTCTGCTCTGTGTCTCAGTTAATACACACACACTCTAATATCTGGTATGGGGTGGGGGATACCCACCACCCCCACCCCCTTTTGAATCTTCCTCCAGGAACGGACGAATCTCCTGAGCCGCTGCCCATCCCGACCTTTTTGCTGGGCTATGATTACGACTTCCTGGTGCTGTCCCCCTTTGCCTTACCGTACTGGGAGAGGCTGATGCTGGAGCCGTACGGGTCTCAGAGGGACATCGCTTACGTCGTGGTGTGCCCGGAGAACGAGGCCCTCTTGAACGGAGCCAGGACCTTCTTTCGGGATCTCACCGCCATCTACGAGGTAACCATCTCTTCTTGCGCGGGATCGAAGATCAGCGCCGGGTGGTGGTGGTGGTGGTGGTGGTGGTGGTGGTAAGGGGCTGGAGAAGGGGGTGGGGGTGGCAGCGGCAGGAATCATCCTCCAGAATGCGTATTCCCCCCCCCCCTTCTCTCTCTTAATGGTGAGCCTTTTTTCAACGCCGCCTTTCCAGCTGACCCGGAGAGCTCCCTCCCGCTAAGCGCCGAGCTTTTCCAAAACAAACCAAAATGGATGGCAGAAAAAGAGATTAAAAAGGTGACTCACATGTGTAGCCGAGGTTCCATTTAGGAAGCAGCTTCTTTTGATCCACGGAGATGCCATCAGGTGGCTGAACGGTGTACTGCCTTCCTGCATGAAGGCGGAAAAATCTTGCCTTCCCAGATTGCCGCCTTGCCATTCTCCTCCGTGAGCTTGTTTGAGTCTCCGACAGCACCAAGAGGGAAATCTCCCTTTTGTTTTAGAACCAGGGAGCCACATAAGCCAGGGGTAGCCAAGAAATTGTCTTCACGGGTCGTGAAGATTTGTGTATAC
>JAHTLZ010004332.1:0-10168 GCA_023846285.1 Phrynocephalus versicolor
AATAATAATAATAATAATAATAATAATAATAATAATAATAATAATAAATGTGGTCAGGCAGACTGGCAGCTGGACTGGAATGGAGGCTGGAAGGCAGATGGAGCGGATGGACGGGAGGCAGGCCGGCACCTGGAGCGGATGGACGGGAGGCAAACAGGCACCTGGAGCAGATGGACAGGAAGCAGACTGGAACCTGGAGCAGATGGATGGGAGGCAGACTGGCACCAGGAGCGGAATAGAGGCTGGCGGACTGAGTGGATGGATGGGAGGCAGACTGGCTTGGCAGCATGGCCTGATGTTGCTGGCCAGGTGGGAAGGCAGAGTGGCACCTGGACTGGAATGGAGGCTGGAAGGCAGACAGAGGGGGTGGGTGGCCTGATGTTCCGGGCCTGGTGAGCTGCCTGGTGGGCAGGCAGACATTCCTAGACTGGAATGGAAGGGTCTGCCAGTACTGTGGACCAGGGGTTTCTTCCCTTTCTTCCCAGTCTTTGATGGTGCTGGTGGCAGTGGTGGGTGCTGGGGGTCCCCCTCGTTCCTCTCTTTGCCCCCCCAGCTCACCTCTTCCTCCTCCTGTTCCATGGGGAGCACAGCTATGGTGGGAGCATCGCTTCCCGCGAGGTTGGGTGCGAGTGGCCCGGCATCGAACTCTGGTCGTGTTGCCATCATAGAAATGGAGTGGCCAGAGGCAAAGCCGCCAAAGTCTGGTCAAATCCCTGTCAGGTCCCTGCACATCTCCCTGACAGGGAAATGCCAAGAGCAGAGCAGGGGAGCCACCACCACCGCTGTCCCGGAGCCCCGCAGCCAGACCGAGCCCAGGAGCAGAAGCTGGACTTGGGTGCTATGGTGGGCCCCCAGGCTCTACCAGCGGCTTCTCCTTCTGGGCTGGGTCTCCGGGTACGGGGCTCATGGAGGCATGCAGAGGAATGAAGTCTGCATCTTCCTAGCGCACCAGGAGGCATCTCGCTATACCCAGGCTGCCTCTTTGGAAGGCTCCGTCTCAGCCTGGCTATGGCGAGATGCTGCCCTGTGCGCAAGGAAGATGCAGACTCAGGTCCCCCGTGCGCCTCCCCAAGTTTCAAAAGCCACGAGTAGGCCAGAGGAGCCGCTACCAACGCTGTTCTGGAGCCCCGCAGCCAGACCAAGCCCAGGAGCAGAAGCCGGACTTGGGTGCTATGGTGGGCACCCAGACTCTGCATGCAGCTTCTGCTTCTGGGCTGGGTCTCTGGCTGTGGGGTTCACGGAGGCATACAGAGGAATGGAGTCTGCAGCTTCCCAGCGCACCGGGCAGCATCTCCCTATACCCAGGCTGCCTCTTTGGAAGGCTCCATCTCCTCCTGGCCATGGCGAGATGCTGCCCTGTGTGTAAGGAAAATGCAGATTCAGGTCCCCCGTGCATCTCCCCAAGTTTCAAAAGCCACGAGTGGGCCAGAGGAGCCGCCACCGCTGCTGACCGGGAGCCCCGCAGCTAGACCAAGCCCAGGAGCTGAAGCCGGACTTGGGCGCCATGGTGGACACCCAGGCTCTGCCTGCGGTTTGTGCCTCTGGGCTTGACCTCTGGCTGTGGGGCTCCCGGGCAGCGGGGGTGGTGGCTCCTCTGGCCCACTCGTGGCTTTTCCCTGTCGGGGAGGCGTGCAGGGCACCTCAGTGCCTTTGCCTCTGGCCAGCTCAGCTTCTATGAGGGCACCATGACCGGAGCGCAAATGGGCTTGGGGATTGCCCGCGCTGCTGCGTCCAACCAGCCTTCTCGATGCTGGGTCACTCGGATCCAAACCTAGCAGGAAGCGATGCTCCCGCCATGGCTGTGCTCCTGATGGAAGGGGAGGAGGGTGTGAGCTGTGGGGGGTGAAGAGAGGAAGGAGGGGCCCCCCAGCACCCTGCCACTGCCGCCAGCACCACCAAGGCCCTGGGAGGAAACCGCTAGCCCACCCAATTGGCAGCCCATCGCTGTCACAGCCACCGCCTCCCGGCCAAAGCACCAGAACAAAATGGAATCTGGGACCGCAGGATGAATCCTTTGAATTCTCCTTCTCTTCTTTAGGTGCCCGGTTTGGTCAGGCTTGGCTGTTGGCAGGCTAGCATGTAGCTGCCTTGCCTGCTTTGGCTGGCTGGTCACCTGGCTGGCCAGCGTGCCCCCCTTGAGTTGCTCTGCCTCCATTCCTCCCTTCCAGATGTTGGGCCCAGGGCAACTCCACCTTACGCCAGTCACTGCCCCCCCATGCTGCCAGCGATGGTCCGTATGGTGCCACATCCACTTCACCCTTCGCCTACTACTCCTCTGCCTCCTCCTCCTCCTCTGTCTCTTCCTCCTCCTCTTGGTTGTTTATAAGCACCTCATCTGCATGGAGGACAGAGAGAGACAGAGAGACTTCGTGAGAAGAGAGGAACCCCGACCTTTCCCCCCCACTGGGGCTGGCATCCCCGGGCCCTTCTCTCCCCGGGACCTTCTCTCCTCAGTGCAGGTTTCTCAAGGGCGCTGCCTACCTTTCCCAGCCAGCAGCCAGCGCAGCTCCATCAGCTGCTTCCCACACTCCCGCAGTCTGTGGAGCTGCTGTCGAATCTTGGCCTCGGTCCCCTGCGCCTGTGGAGACGGAAACCAAAGCTCACCTTCAGAAGCCTCCCTCATCCTCACCTCCCCCCCAAAAAAGGCCAGCCTGGAATTCACGTCCATCCCCAGGACCTCTTTCCCCAATCCAAGAAACGTGTACAGCAGGAAGAGCGCAGATTGGGAGACTTGGAGATCTTTGCCCGTGCTACCTCTTCCTCCCCTTACCTCCCTCCCACCCCCAAGGAGGCTTACCTTAGATGGTGGAGAGCCACCAGGGCACAGGGTATTTATTTATTTATTGTACTTATATACCGACTGTTTTCCCTGGGGAACTCCGGGCGGTTTACATCAAAAAATATAAACAGACAACATGTAAAACAGTTTAAAACAGGGGTAATTGAACAAAACAAATAAAATAGTAATAGTAATTAAAAAGAAAAATGACAATTAGCAAGTAGCAATTGGCGGGTTTTAAAAAAATTAATTACTAGTCACCAAACGCCTCTTGGAAAAGTAGTTTTTAATGCCTTCCGAAAGGCTGGCATGGGCTCTGCAAGGCGCACTTTGCTGTGGAGATGGTTCCACAGGGTAGGGCCAGCCACAGAGAAGGCTCGGGTACGAGTGGAAGACTTCCGAGCCTCTCTGGGTGTGGCCACCCGCAGCATGTGCGCCCGCGACAACCTGGTCGGTCGGGCCGATGTTGACCGCTGGTGGATCCGCTCTGCCAGGTAGTCAGGTCCCCGGCCATGGAGGGTTTTATAAATTAAAACCGAGACCTTGAATATGATTCGGGATGCAACGGGCAACCAATGCCGATGAGCCAGGACCGGGGTGATGTGGTCGAACCGGCGCACACCCGCCACCAGCCTGGCCACCGCATTTTGTACCCGCTGAAGTTGCCGAAGGAGAGTCAAGGGCAACCCCATGTAGAGCGCGTTACAATAGTCTAGTCTCGAGACCACCAGAGCTTGCACAAGTGTTCGAAGGGAGTCCCCATCTAGGTAGGGACGAATTTGGGCTATACGGCGGAGGTGGAAAAAAGCAGTTCTGGACACAGCAGCCACCTGGGCTTCCATAGTGAGCGCTGGGTCTAGAACTACGCCCAGATTTCGGACACTGTCCGAAGGCCGGAGGGAAACACCCTCCAAGGTAGGAAAAGGGCCTCCAGAGCCAGATGGGGAAGTCCCAAAGAACATAACCTGTCTTCTCGGGATTGAGTCTGAGTCTGTTGGCCCTGGTCCACTCCATGACTGTGTCCAGGCACTGGTCGAGGGTCTGGACAGCCTCATCTGCAGCGGTGGAAAAGGAGAGATAGAGGCGTGTGTCATCAGCATACTGATGACAGCAGACTCCAAATCTCCTTATGACCTCTGCCAATGGCCGTACATAGATGTTGAACAGCATAGGGGAGAGGGATGACCCCTGTGGAACCCCACAAGGGAGTATCCAAGGAGCCGACAACTCCCCCTCCCATGCTGTACCCACTGGGGACAGCCCCCCAAGAAGGACCGGAACCAACTGAGTACAGTGCCTCCGATCCCAATCTCGGAGAGACGACCCAGCAGGATACCGTGGTCTAAGGTATCAAAGGCCGCTGACAAGTCCAGAAGGACCAACAGGGTAGAACAGCCCCTGTCAGGCCCCTGGAGGAGGTCATCTTGCAGAGCGACCAAGACTGTCTCAGTCCCCCGACCCGGCCTGAACCCAGACTGGCATGGATCAAGGGCCCGTTCTCCCACCAGATATGTTTGAAGCCGAATCGCGGCCACCCTCTCAATTACCTTGCCCATAATGAGACGTTTGCAATCGGGCAGTAGCTGGCCAATTCGCCCGATGCCATGCCTGTTTTTTTCGAGGCCTCACTAATTCTCAGGGAGTAATAAGATATTTTAGCCTCCCTGATCGCCCAAGTATAGCGCCTGGTCTGGGAAATAACTGCAGCCTTATTCATTGCCGTCCGGTTCCTCCTCCAGCTGTACTCCAGCCTCTTCCGTTCTTGCTTCATTGCTCGCAACTCCATGGTGTACCAGGGTGAAGAGCGAGCTCTGCAGCAGATGAGGCGCCTAGGGGCGATCTGGTTGACAGCCCAAGAGGTTTCATCAAACCAGTGATCTGCCATGGTGTCGACCTGATTGTCAGCCAGGCCACCAGGAGGCTCCCCAAGGACTTCCCAGAATTGATCAGGATCTAGAAGTCTCCGGGGACGGGCCCAAACAAAGGGCTGAGGATCCCCGCGGGGAGGGGCAGCGATTGACACAAAGAAAGACAGCAGGTGATGATCTGACCATGACACGGGAGTGGACACAATGTCCCGCACCCTCAGACAAGAAGCCTCTGAGGTGGAGGTAAACACCAAGTCCAGGGTGTGTCCAGATCTAGGAGTTGGGCATACAACATGCTGGGTCAGGCTCATGGAGGTCATGGACTGCATGAATTCTGAAGCTGCACCAGAGAGTTCATCGTCGGTGTGCACATTGAGATCACCCACCACCAACAGGCGGGGGGATCTCAGGAGTGCAGCCGCAATGAACACGGTGATTGTGCTGGGTTGCGGGGAGCACGGTAACCGAGCACAATGCCAAACCTGTCCCGCTGCCCAACTAATAAATGAAGACATTCCAACCCTGAGATCACCAACTCAGAGGCCCTGCTGACATAAATAGAATCTCTGTATACAATGGCCGCCACACCCCCCTTACGACCCTCCGACCTTCCAACACCCTGGACCTGAAACCCAGGGGGGCACAGCTGGGCGAGCGAAGCTCCCACCTCTGCACCCACCCAGGTCTAATTAATACAGGCCAGGTCGGCCCCACTGTCAACAATGGCGTCATAAATGACAGGGATCTTATTATGGACCAACCTGGCATTCAGCAGGAGGCAGGACAGGTCAGAGGTGCTGGCGGGATGGCTCCGAGACTCATGGCAGTGAGTTGGGGGGTCAGAATGGGGGACAGGCCTGAGTTGCCTGGCCCGAGTTCTTCTTAACCGACTAACCCCCCTCCAACTACTAGCATACCGCACACGGCTCGACACGATTGGTATTGTGGTCCCTGTCAACATGGTGACCAACAAAGGAAAGGGACAAAAAAAAAACCCACTAACAACAATTACTACATTACAGCTACAATAAAAATGGGAGTATACAGCACGCCAATATAATTGCGGCACTTAAAACAGACCAACAATACAATTAATGAAGTAATAGAAATAATAAAAAAAAAACGAAGAAAAAAAGGAAAAATAAAATAAAATAAAATACATAACATAGGGAACAACAACCAGGGCAGGTGGAGGAGGGACAGGAAGGGGGACAGATGAAGCCAATCAGATGGTAATGGCCAGAAACCTTTGGGGTCACTGACCTATTAACGCCCGGTCAGATGGTACAAAGAAAATCCCCATTGTCCATAGATATTTGGCAACAGGTCTCCGCAAACCAGTTGACAGCCAGCAACATGGGAGGGGGTGGGGGGAGCAGGGGGGAAAGCTCAGCAGCCCGAACCCCCTCTGCAGTCCAGACAACAGCCAGCGACATGGGGGGAGGGAGGGGAGCAGGATGAGAGAGCTCTGCATCTCAATCCCCTCAGCAGTCCAGAAGACAGCCAACAATGAGAAGGGGAGGGTGGGGGTGGAGCAAGGTGGAAAAGGTCTACAACCCAATACCCTCCGCAGTCCAGGAGACATCCAGTGGTGTCGGGAGGGGGTGGGGGCAACGAGATGGAATAGTTCCACGCCCCAGCCCTCTCAGAAGTCCAGGAGTTAGCCAGCAACATGGGGTGGGGGGAGCAAGGTGGAAAAGCTCCACACCCCAGGCCCCTCTGCAGTCCAGGAGACATCCGGCGGCGTGGGGAGAGGGTGGGGGGAACAGAATGGAAAAGTTCTGTGCCCCAGCCCTCTCAGGTGTCCAGCAATAGGCAGCAACATGGGGAGATGGGGGGAGCAAGGTGGAAAAGCTCCACACCCCAGTCCCCTCCGCAGTGCAGGAGACATCCGGCGGCGTGGGGAGATGGTGGGTGGAACAAGATGGAAAAGTTCCATGCCCCAGCCCTCTCAGGAGTCCGGAGATAGCCAGCAACATGGAGTTGGGTGGGGGGGAGCAAGGTGGAAAAGCTCCACACCCCAGTCCCCTCCGCAGTGCAGGAGACATCTGGTGGCGTGGGGAGAGGGTGGGTGGAACAAGATGGAAAAGTTCCGTGCCCCAGCCCTCTCAGGTGTTCAGCGATAGGCAGCAACATGGGAGGGAGCAAGGTGGAAGAGCTCCACACCCCAGTCCCCTCTGCAGTCCACGAGACATCCGGCGTTGTGGGGAGATGATGGCCCTTAGAGGCATGCGGTCAAGATGTGTGCCACGTATATGCACCGGGACTGCTCATTCAGACCGTCCTGGAAGGAAGAGGAGAACCTGGCTAGGAGGGTCTCTGCGGACATGCCCAGGGACGGCTCCTGCACAGCCCCTGGAGGACAGTGGAAGCTTGGGAGAAGGCATTGTGTCCCCCCCTGCACCCCAGGCATGGAGGGGGGCTCCCCAGTGACCGTACTTGCTTAGCGTGCACTGCCTGGGTCATCATGCTGCACAAAACGTCATCCTCGTCCGCCGGGCAGATGTTTTTGGCTAGAGAGTCTCCAAATGATTGCACTGAATGCCTTGTTGTCGATGTTGCTGAGGAGAGATCACAAGATCACCGTGAGTCTCAGGGGTGGTCCAGCTAGCCACCACCCCCTCACTCACCCCTCATTGCACCCAGGACCTACCTGGAGACACGTGCTCCCCTCCTGCAGCTGGAACCACGGCTGCAGGGGGGAGGACCTCGATGATTCTGGCCACGTTCTCCAACACCGGGTGTACGCGATTGGCACAACAAGGCAGCCGCCAGTTCTGCCAGCCACGGCCACGGCCAGCCTCCTGCTGACTGCTCTTGTTAAAAAGCTTTCTCACTCTTGAGAACCTAGAAAGGAAAAGGAAAAGGTGGTCAATTGGTGGGAGGGAAGAAAATATCTGGAACGTCCCATTGATCTTTCACATCCTTGGCCTTCTTTTTCTTTAGAAAGGGATGCAGCTCACTTCCTCTGGAAGCTCCAGGTTGTGGAAGAGAAACAGGGCTTTGTTACCCTGCTTGTGATGAAGGTGGGTAGAGCTTGGGAGGAATTTGAGAATTGTGGCCACAAACCACCCCTGAGCCCTCAAAAGTGCACCACATGTAACTGGAGGCTTTCTTAGCAGAATCACAGTCAAATACCATCTCTAACTAATTAAGTAATTATTCAAAAGGGATCTCAAGTACTAATTTAAAGGTACCTAATATGCATCATCATCATCATCATCATCATCATCATCTCTCTCTCTCTCTCTCTCTCTCTCTCTCTCTCTCTCTATCTATCTATCTATCTCACAACATCTATCGCTCTATCTCTCTATCAGGAAGCCCAAGGCAGGTGACAATGTAAACATGAAAGAAATTAAACCATAAGTTAAAGATGGAAAATACAACATATTAATCTACATACTAATTAAAAGACTGTGGAATAATGAGTAGCAATCAAACCACATTAAACACAGGTCTGGCCCCCTCCCATGTGGTCACTCGGTCACCATGCCCATGTGTCACAATGCAGGATGTGTCACAAAAATGCCGGGGGGGGGGGAGGTAGAGGGATGGCAGCCCCTACTTGGCATGAATTTAGGCGCCCCAGCTAGTATCAGGGGAAGAAAGCCTCATGCCAAGAAGCATGGTATCAGTTTAAAAACAAAGCCAGGTTTCTAGCCCACTTGAATCTATCTATCTGTATTCTTGAAGGCTTTCACAGTCGGGATCTGATAGTTGTTGTGAGTTTTTCAGGCTGTTTGCCCGTGTTCTGGAAGTTTTTCTTTATGACATTTTGCCAGAATCTGTGGCTGGCATCTTCAGAGGGCCAGGAGCTCAGGGAACTAAGAATTCCCTCTGTGCTCTGGGTTATAAAGTGAGTAAGGTTGGGGCTTTTAAAGTTGAGGAAACTTGTCCTATGCAGGAAAATAGGTGTTAGTCATTATATTTTGATGAAGAGATTAAGAAGTTTCAATGCAAGCAGGGGTAGCAATTCCAGACCAGAATCAAAGAACATGAAGGACAATGCAGACTAAAACAATCAGAAAAATCAGCAGTAGCTGAACACACCCACTGAAACAAACTGGACATGAAATCCTCTTCTAGGACACAGTGGTGGTAATGGAAAACACTACCAATCATTATGTCAGGCTACACAGGGAAGCCACTGAAATCCACAAACATAAGCACGGTTTAAACAAAAAAGAAGAAAATCTAAAAATCAGCAAAGCCTTGCTTCCAGTACTAAAAGCTGTAAAGTGCAAAAGGTCAAAGCTCAATGATTCTCAGCCAGCCACAAGCAAAAGTGATCAGTTCACATAATAGAACAGCTAACGACACCCATCAAGGATCATTGCTACCCCTGTTTGCATTGAAGCTTCTTAATCTCTTCACCACAATATGAGTAACACCTATTTTCCTGCCTAGGACAAATTTCCTCAATTTAAAAAACCCGAATCTCACTCACTTTATAACGCAGAGCACAGAGAGAACTCTTAGTTCCCTGAACTCCTTGCCCTCTGAAGATGCCAGCCACAGAGTCCGGTGAAATGTCAGAAAGAAAAACTTCCAGAACATGGCCAAACAGCCGAAAAAACTCACATTATCTATCTATCTATCTATCTATCTATCTATCTATCTATCTATCTATCTATCTATCTATCTATCTATCTATCTATCTATCTATCTATCTATCTATCTATCTATCTATCTATCATCATCTGCTGCTGCTGCCTAGATGCTTTAAGCACATCCAATCTCGCTTGATTTCGGAAGCTAAGCAGGATTGGCCCTGGTTAGTACTTGGATGGGCGACCACCAGGGAATACCAGGTGCTGTAGGCGCCTGGAGTAGGAACTGGCAAGCCACTCCAGTACTCCTGCCAAGAAAACTCCATGGACATGGAGTCACGTAGAGTTGGTCACGACTGTAACGACACAACACACACACACACACACACACACACACACACACACATCTATCTATCTATCTATCTATCTATCTATCTATCTATCTATCTATCTATCTATCTATCTATCTATCTATCATCTATCTACCAGGAGGCCCAAGGCAGGTGAAATTATTAAAATGAGAGAAATTAAACACATAATAAGTTAAATATGGTAAATTCAACCCATTAATATATATACAAATCAAAAGACTGAAATAATGAGCAGCAATCAAACCACATTAAAAATAGTATTGGAATTCAGGAGCCTCACATTTTCTCTCCTTCTACACCAGAAGATCAAGAGAAATGAGGGGTCTGGCCCCCTCCCATGTGGTCACTCGGTCACCATGCCCACGGGTCACAATGCAGGATGAGTCACAAAAATTCCGGTGGTGGTAAGGAGAGAGATGGCAGCCCCTACTTGTCATGAATTTAGGTGCCCCAGCTTGTGTCAGGGGCAGAAAGCCTCAGGCTGAGAAGCATGGCATTCGTTTAAAAACAAAATCAAGTTTCTAGCCCTCTTGAATCTATCTATCTATCTATCTATCTATCTATCTATCTATCTATCTATCTATCTATCTATCTATC
>JAHTLZ010004333.1:0-10174 GCA_023846285.1 Phrynocephalus versicolor
AATAATAATAATAATAATAATAATAATAATAATAATAATAATAATAAATGTGGTCAGGCAGACTGGCAGCTGGACTGGAATGGAGGCTGGAAGGCAGATGGAGCGGATGGACGGGAGGCAGACGACCGGTACCTGGAGCGGATGGACGGGAGGCAAACAGGCACCTGGAGCAGATGGATAGGAAGCAGACTGGAACCTGGAGCAGATGGATGGGAGGCAGACTGGCACCAGGAGTGGAATAGAGGCTGGCGGACTGAGTGGATGGATGGGAGGCAGACTGGCTTGGCAGCATGGCCTGATGTTGCTGGCCAGGTGGGAAGGCAGAGTGGCACCTGGACTGGAATGGAGGCTGGAAGGCAGACAGAGGGGGTGGGTGGCCTGATGTTCCGGGCCTGGTGAGCTGCCTGGTGGGCAGGCAGACATTCCTTGACTGGAATGGAAGGGTCTGCCAGTCCTGTGGACCAGGGGTTTCTTCCCTTTCTTCCCAGTCTTTGATGGTGCTGGTGGCAGTGGTGGGTGCTGGGGGTCCCCCTCGTTCCTCTCTCTGCCCCCCCCAGCTCACCTCTTCCTCCTCCTGTTCCATGGGGAGCATAGCTATGGTGGGAGCATCGCTTCCCGCGAGGTTGGGTGCGAGTGGCCCGGCATCGAACTCTGGTCGTGTTGCCATCATAGAAATGGAGTGGCCAGAGGCAAAGCCGCCAAAGTCTGGTCAAATCCCTGTCAGGTTCCTGCACATCTCCCTGACAGGGAAATGCCAAGAGCAGAGCAGGGGAGCCACCACCACCGCTGTCCCGGAGCCCCGCAGCCAGACCGAGCCCAGGAGCAGAAGCTGGACTTGGGTGCTATGGTGGGCCCCCAGGCTCTACCAGCGGCTTCTCCTTCTGGGCTGGGTCTCCGGGTACGGGGCTCATGGAGGCATGCAGAGGAATGAAGTCTGCATCTGCCTAGCGCACAAGGAGGCATCTCGCTATACCCAGGCTGCCTCTTTGGAAGGCTCCGTCTCAGCATGGCTATGGCGAGATGCTGCCCTTTGCACAAGGAAGATGCAGACTCAGGTCCCCCGTGCGCCTCCCCAAGTTTCAAAAGCCACGAGTAGGCCAGAGGAGCCGCTACCAACGCTGTTCTGGAGCCCCGCAGCCAGACCAAGCCCAGGAGCAGAAGCCGGACTTGGGTGCTATGGTGGGCACCCAGACTCTGCATGCAGCTTCTGCTTCTGGGCTGGGTCTCTGGCTGTGGGGTTCACGGAGGCATACAGAGGAATGGAGTCTGCAGCTTCCCAGCGCACCGGGCAGCATCTCCCTATACCCAGGCTGCCTCTTTGGAAGGCTCCATCTCCTCCTGGCCATGGCGAGATGCTGCCCTGTGTGTAAGGAAAATGCAGATTCAGGTCCCCCGTGCATCTCCCCAAGTTTCAAAAGCCACGAGTGGGCCAGAGGAGCCGCCACCGCTGCTGACCGGGAGCCCCGCAGCTAGACCAAGCCCAGGAGCTGAAGCCGGACTTGGGCGCCATGGTGGACACCCAGGCTCTGCCTGCGGTTTGTGCTTCTGGGCTTGACCTCTGGCTGTGGGGCTCTCGGGCAGCGGAGGTGGTGGCTCCTCTGGCCCACTCGTGGCTTTTCCCTGTCGGGGAGGCGTGCAGGGGACCTCAGTGCCTTTGCCTCTGGCCAGCTCAGCTTCTATGAGGGCACCATGACAGGAGCGCAAATGGGCTTGGGGATTGCCCGCGCTGCTGCGTCCAACCAGCCTTCTCGATGCTGGGTCACTCGGATCCAAACCTAGCAGGAAGCGATGCTCCCGCCATGGCTGTGCTCCTGATGGAAGGGGAGGAGGGTGTGAGCTGTGGGGGGTGAAGAGAGGAAGGAGGGGGCCCCCAGCACCCTGCCACTGCCGCCAGCACCACCAAGGCCCTGGGAGGAAACCGCTAGCCCACCCAATTGGCAGCCCATCGCTGTCACAGCCACCGCCTCCCGGCCAAAGCACCAGAACAAAATGGAATCTGGGACCGCAGGATGAATCCTTTGAATTCTCCTTCTCTTCTTTAGGTGCCCGGTTTGGTCAGGCTTGGCTGTTGGCAGGCTAGCATGTAGCTGCCTTGCCTGCTTTGGCTGGCTGGTCACCTGGCTGGCCAGCGTGCCCCCCTTGAGTTGCTCTGCCTCCATTCCTCCCTTCCAGATGTTGGGCCCAGGGCAACTCCACCTTACGCCAGTCACTGCCCCCCCATGCTGCCAGCGATGGTCCGTATGGTGCCACATCCACTTCACCCTTCGCCTACTACTCCTCTGCCTCCTCCTCCTCCTCTGTCTCTTCCTCCTCCTCTTGGTTGTCTATAAGCACCTCATCTGCATGGAGGACAGAGAGAGACAGAGAGACTTCGTGAGAAGAGAGGAACCCCGACCTTTCCCCCCCACTGGGGCTGGCATCCCCGGGCCCTTCTCTCCCCGGGCCCTTCTCTCCTCAGTGCAGGTTTCTCAAGGGCGCTGCCTACCTTTCCCAGCCAGCAGCCAGCGCAGCTCCATCAGCTGCTTCCCACACTCCCGCAGTCTGTGGAGCTGCCGTCGAATCTTGGCCTCGGTCCCCTGCGCCTGTGGAGACGGAAACCAAAGCTCACCTTCAGAAGCCTCCCTCATCCTCACCTCCCCCCCAAAAAAAAAGGCCAGCCTGGAATTCATGTCCATCCCCAGGACCTCTTTCCCCAATCCAAGGAACGTGTACAGCAGGAAGAGTGCAGATTGGGAGACTTGGAGATCTTTGCCCGTGCTACCTCTTCCTCCCCTTACCTGCCTCCCACCCCCAAGGAGGCTTACCTTAGATGGTGGAGAGCCACCAGGGCACAGGGTATTTATTTATTTATTGTACTTATATACCGACTGTTTTCCCCGGGGAACTCTGGGCGGTTTACATCAAAAAATATAAACAGACAACATGTAAAACAGTTTAAAACAGGGGTAATTGAACAAAACAAATAAAATAGTAATAGTAATTAAAAAGAAAAATGACAATTAGCAAGTAGCAATTGGCGGGTTTTAAAAAAATTAATTACTAGTCACCAAACGCCTCTTGGAAAAGTAGTTTTTAATGCCTTCCGAAAGGCTGGCATGGGCTCTGCAAGGCGCACTTTGCTGTGGAGATGGTTCCACAGGGTAGGGCCAGCCACAGAGAAGGCTCGGGTACGAGTGGAAGACTTCCGAGCCTCTCTGGGTGTGGCCACCCGCAGCATGTGCGCCCGCGACAACCTGGTCGGTCGGGCCGATGTTGACCGCTGGTGGATCCGCTCTGCCAGGTAGTCAGGTCCCAGGCCATGGAGGGTTTTATAAATTAAAACCAAGACCTTGAATATGATTCAGGATGCAACGGGCAACCAATGCCGATGAGCCAGGACTGGGGTGATGTGGTCGAACTGGCCCACACCCGCCACCAGCCTGGCTGCCGCATTTTGTACCCGCTGAAGTCGCCGAAGGAGAGTCAAGGGCAACCCCATGTAGAGCGTGTTACAATAGTCTAGTCTCGAGACCACCAGAGCTTGCACAAGTGTTCGAAGGGAGTCCCCATCTAGGTAGGGACGAATCTGAGCTATACGGCGGAGGTGGAAAAAAGCAGTTCTGGACACAGCAGCCACCTGGGCTTCCATAGTGAGCGCTGGGTCTAGAACTACGCCCAGATTTCGGACACTGTCCGAAGGCCGGAGGGAAACACCCTCCAAGGTAGGAAAAGGGCCTCCAGAGCCAGATGGGGAAGTCCCAAAGAACATAACCTCAGTCTTCTTGGGATTGAGTCTGAGTCTGTTGGCCCTGGTCCACTCCATGACTGTGTCCAGGCACTGGTCGAGGGTCTGGACAGCCTCATCTGCAGCGGTGGAAAAGGAGAGATAGAGGTGTGTGTCATCAGCATACTGATGACAGCAGACTCCAAATCTCCTTATGACCTCTGCCAATGGCCATACATAGATGTTGAACAGCATAGGGGAGAGGGATGACCCCTGTGGAACCCCACAAAGGTGTATCCACGGAGCCGACAACTCCCCCTCCCATGCTGTACCCACTGGGGACAGCCCCCCAAGAAGGACTGGAACCAACTGAGTACAGTGTCTCCGATCCCAATCTCGGAGAGACGACCCAGCAGGATACCGTGGTCTAAGGTATCAAAGGCCGCTGACAAGTCCAGAAGGACCAACAGGGTAGAACAGCCCCTGTCAGCCCCCCGGAGGAGGTCATCTTGCAGAGCGACCAAGACTGTCTCAGTCCCCCGACCCGGCCTGAACCCAGACTGGCATGGATCAAGGGCCCGTTCTCCCACCAGATATGTTTGAAGCCGAATCGCGGCCACCCTCTCAATTACCTTGCCCATAATGAGACGTTTGCAATCGGGCAGTAGCTGGCCAATTCGCCCGATGCCATGCCTGTTTTTTTCGAGGCCTCACTAATTCTCAGGGAGTAATAAGATATTTTAGCCTCCCTGATCGCCCAAGTATAGCGCCTGGTCTGGGAAATAACTGCAGCCTTATTCATTGCCGTCCGGTTCCTCCTCCAGCTGTACTCCAGCCTCTTCCGTTCTTGCTTCATTGCTCGCAACTCCATGGTGTACCAGGGTGAAGAGCGAGCTCTGCAGCAGATGAGGCGCCTAGGGGCGATCTGGTTGACAGCCCAAGAGGTTTCATCAAACCAGTGATCTGCCATGGTGTCGACCTGATTGTCAGCCAGGCCACCAGGAGGCTCCCCAAGGACTTCCCAGAATTGATCAGGATCTAGAAGTCTCCGGGGACGGGCCCAAACAAAGGGCTGAGGATCCCCGCGGGGAGGGGCAGCGATTGACACAAAGAAAGACAGCAGGTGATGATCTGACCATGACACGGGAGTGGACACAATGTCCCGCACCCTCAGACAAGAAGCCTCTGAGGTGGAGGTAAACACCAAGTCCAGGGTGTGTCCAGATCTAGGAGTTGGGCATACAACATGCTGGGTCAGGCTCATGGAGGTCATGGACTGCATGAATTCTGAAGCTGCACCAGAGAGTTCATCGTCGGTGTGCACATTGAGATCACCCACCACCAACAGGCGGGGGGATCTCAGGAGTGCAGCCGCAATGAACACGGTGATTGTGCTGGGTTGCGGGGAGCACGGTAACCGAGCACAATGCCAAACCTGTCCCGCTGCCCAACTAATAAATGAAGACATTCCAACCCTGAGATCACCAACTCAGAGGCCCTGCTGACATAAATAGAATCTCTGTATACAATGGCCGCCACACACCCCTTACGACCCTCCGACCTGCCAACACCCTGGACCTGAAACCCAGGGGGGCACAGCTGGGCGAGCGAAGCTCCCACCTCTGCACCCACCCAGGTCTAAGTAATACAGGCCAGGTCAGCCCCACTGTCAACAATGGCGTCATAAACGACAGGGATCTTATTATGGACCAACCTGGCATTCAGCAGGAGGCAGGACAGGTCAGAGGTGCTGGCGGGATGGCTCCGAGACTCATGGCAGTGAGTTGGGGGGTCAGAATGGGGGACAGGCCTGAGTTGCCTGGCCCGAGTTCTTCTTAACCGACTAACCCCCCTCCAACTACTAGCATACCGCACACGGCTCGACACGATTGGTATTGTGGTCCCTGTCAACATGGTGACCAACAAAAGAAAGGGACAAAAAAAACCCCCACTAACAACAATTACTACATTACAGCTACAATAAAAATGGGAGTATACAGCACGCCAATATAATTGCGGCACTTAAAACAGACCAACAATACAATTAATGAAGTAATAGAAATAATAAAAAAAAAACGAAGAAAAAAAGGAAAAATAAAATAAAATAAAATACATAACATAGGGAACAACAACCAGGGCAGGTGGAGGAGGGACAGGAAGGGGGACAGATGAAGCCAATCAGATGGTAATGGCCAGAAACCTTTGGGGTCACTGACCTATTAACGCCCGGTCAGATGGTACAAAGAAAATCCCCATTGTCCATAGATATTTGGCAACAGGTCTCCGCAAACCAGTTGACAGCCAGAAACATGGGAGGGGGTGGGGGGAGCAGGGGGGAAAGCTCAGCAGCCCGAACCCCCTCTGCAGTCCAGACAACAGCCAGCGACATGGGGGGAGGGAGGGGAGCAGGATGAGAGAGCTCTGCATCTCAATCCCCTCAGCAGTCCAGAAGACAGCCAACAATGAGAAGGGGAGGGTGGGGGTGGAGCAAGGTGGAAAAGGTCTACAACCCAATACCCTCCGCAGTCCAGGAGACATCCAGTGGTGTCGGGAGGGGGTGGGGGCAACGAGATGGAATAGTTCCACGCCCCAGCCCTCTCAGAAGTCCAGGAGTTAGCCAGCAACATGGGGTGGGGGGAGCAAGGTGGAAAAGCTCCACACCCCAGGCCCCTCTGCAGTCCAGGAGACATCCGGCGGCGTGGGGAGAGGGTGGGGGGAACAGAATGGAAAAGTTCTGTGCCCCAGCCCTCTCAGGTGTCCAGCAATAGGCAGCAACATGGGGAGATGGGGGGAGCAAGGTGGAAAAGCTCCACACCCCAGTCCCCTCCGCAGTGCAGGAGACATCCGGCGGCGTGGGGAGATGGTGGGTGGAACAAGATGGAAAAGTTCCATGCCCCAGCCCTCTCAGGAGTCCGGAGATAGCCAGCAACATGGAGTTGGGTGGGGGGGAGCAAGGTGGAAAAGCTCCACACCCCAGTCCCCTCCGCAGTGCAGGAGACATCTGGTGGCGTGGGGAGAGGGTGGGTGGAACAAGATGGAAAAGTTCCGTGCCCCAGCCCTCTCAGGTGTTCAGCGATAGGCAGCAACATGGGAGGGAGCAAGGTGGAAGAGCTCCACACCCCAGTCCCCTCTGCAGTCCACGAGACATCCGGCGTTGTGGGGAGATGATGGCCCTTAGAGGCATGCGGTCAAGATGTGTGCCACGTATATGCACCGGGACTGCTCATTCAGACCGTCCTGGAAGGAAGAGGAGAACCTGGCTAGGAGGGTCTCTGCGGACATGCCCAGGGACGGCTCCTGCACAGCCCCTGGAGGACAGTGGAAGCTTGGGAGAAGTCATTGTGTCCCCCCCTCCCTGCACCCCAGGCATGGAGGGGGGCTCCCCAGTGACCGTACTTGCTTAGCGTGCACTGCCTGGGTCATCATGCTGCACAAAACGTCGTCATCATCCGCCGGGCAGATGTTTTTGGCTAGAGAGTCTCCAAATGATTGCACTGAATGCCTTGTTGTCGATGTTGCTGGGGAGAGATCACAAGATCACCGTGAGTCTCAGGGGTGGTCCAGCTAGCCACCACCCCCTCACTCACCCCTCATTGCACCCAGGACCTACCTGGAGACACGTGCTCCCCTCCTGCAGCTGGAACCACGGCTGCAGGGGGGAGGACCTCGATGATTCTGGCCACGTTCTCCAACACCGGGTGTACGCGGTTAGCACAACAAGGCAGCCGCCAGTTCTGCCAGCCACGGCCACGGCCACGGCCAGCCTCCTGCTGACTGCTCTTGTTAAAAAGCTTTCTCACTCTTGAGAACCTAGAAAGGAAAAGGAAAAGGTGGTCAATTGGTGGGAGGGAAGAAAATATCTGGAACGTCCCATTGATCTTTCACATCCTCGGCCTTCTTTTTCTTTAGAAAGGGATGCAGCTCACTTCCTCTGGAAGCTCCAGGATGTGGAAGAGAAACAGGGCTTTGTTACCCTGCTTGTGATGAAGGTGGGTAGAGGTTGGGAGGAATTTGAGAATTGTGGCCACAAACCACCCCTGAGCCCTCAAAAGTGCACCACATGTAACTGGAGGCTTTCTTAGCAGAATCACAGTCAAGTACCATCTCTAACTAATTAAGTAATTATTCAAAAGGGATCTCAAGTACTAATTTAAAGGTACCTAATATGCATCATCATCATCATCATCATCATCATCTCTCTCTCTATCTATCTATCTATCTATCTCACAACATCTATCGCTCTATCTCTCTATCAGGAAGCCCAAGGCAGGTGACAATGTAAACATGAAAGAAATTAAACCATAAGTTAAAGATGGAAAATACAACATATTAATCTACATACTAATTAAAAGACTGTGGAATAATGAGTAGCAATCAAACCACATTAAACACAGGTCTGGCCCCCTCCCATGTGGTCACTCGGTCACCATGCCCATGTGTCACAATGCAGGATGTGTCACAAAAATGCCGGGGGGGGGAGGTAGAGGGATGGCAGCCCCTACTTGGCATGAATTTAGGCGCCCCAGCTAGTATCAGGGGAAGAAAGCCTCATGCCAAGAAGCATGGTATCAGTTTAAAAACAAAGCCAGGTTTCTAGCCCACTTGAATCTATCTATCTGTATTCTTGAAGGCTTTCACAGCCGGGATCTGATAGTTGTTGTGAGTTTTTCAGGCTGTTTGCCCGTGTTCTGGAAGTTTTTCTTTATCACATTTTGCCAGAATCTGTGGCTGGCATCTTCAGAGGGCCAGGAGCTCAGGGAACTAAGAATTCCCTCTGTGCTCTGGGTTATAAAGTGAGTAAGGTTGGGGCTTTTAAAGTTGAGGAAACTTGTCCTATGCAGGAAAATAGGTGTTAGTCATTATATTTTGATGAAGAGATTAAGAAGTTTCAATGCAAGCAGGGGTAGCAATTCCAGACCAGAATCAAAGAACATGAAGGACAATGCAGACTAAAACAATCAGAAAAATCAGCAGTAGCTGAACACACCCCCTGAAACAAACTGGACATGAAATCCTCTTCTAGGACACAGTGGTGGTAATGGAAAACACTACCAATCATTATGTCAGGCTACACAGGGAAGCCACTGAAATCCACAAACATAAGCACGGTTTAAACAAAAAAGAAGAAAATCTAAAAATCAGCAAAGCCTTGCTTCCAGTACTAAAAGCTGTAAAGTGCAAAAGGTCAAAGCTCAATGATTCTCAGCCAGCCACAAGCAAAAGTGATCAGTTCACATAATAGAACAGCTAACGACACCCATCAAGGATCATTGCTACCCCTGTTTGCATTGAAGCTTCTTAATCTCTTCACCACAATATGAGTAACACCTATTTTCCTGCCTAGGACAAATTTCCTCAATTTAAAAAACCCAAATCTCACTCACTTTATAACGCAGAGCACAGAGAGAACTCTTAGTTCCCTGAACTCCTTGCCCTCTGAAGATGCCAGCCACAGAGTCCGGTGAAATGTCAGAAAGAAAAACTTCCAGAACATGGCCAAACAGCCGAAAAAACTCACATTATCTATCTATCTATCTATCTATCTATCTATCTATCTATCTATCTATCTATCTATCTATCTATCTATCTATCTATCTATCTATCTATCTATCTATCTATCTATCTATCTATCATCATCTGCTGCTGCTGCCTAGATGCTTTAAGCACATCCAATCTCGCTTGATTTCGGAAGCTAAGCAGGATCGGCCCTGGTTAGTACTTGGATGGGCGACCACCAGGGAATACCAGGTGCTGTAGGCGCCTGGAGTAGGAACTGGCAAGCCACTCCAGTACTCCTGCCAAGAAAACTCCATGGACATGGAGTCACGTAGAGTTGGTCACGACTGTAACGACACAACACACACACACACACACACACACACACACACACACATCTATCTATCTATCTATCTATCTATCTATCTATCTATCTATCTATCTATCTATCTATCTATCTATCTATCTATCTATCTATCTATCATCTATCTATCAGGAGGCCCAAGGCAGGTGAAATTATTAAAATGAGAGAAATTTAACACATAATAAGTTAAATATGGTAAATTCAACCCATTAATATATATACAAATCAAAAGACTGAAATAATGAGCAGCAATCAAACCACATTAAAAATAGTATTGGAATTCAGGAGCCTCACATTTTCTCTCCTTCTACACCAGAAGATCAAGAGAAATGAGGGGTCTGGCCCCCTCCCATGTGGTCACTCGGTCACCATGCCCACGGGTCACAATGCAGGATGAGTCACAAAAATTCCGGTGGTGGTAAGGAGAGAGATGGCAGCCCCTACTTGTCATGAATTTAGGTGCCCCAGCTTGTGTCAGGGGCAGAAAGCCTCAGGCTGAGAAGCATGGCATTCGTTTAAAAACAAAATCAAGTTTCTAGCCCTCTTGAATCTATCTATCTATCTATCTATCTATCTATCTATCTATCTATCTATCTATCTATCTATCTATC
>JAHTLZ010004334.1:0-28714 GCA_023846285.1 Phrynocephalus versicolor
TTACAAAAAATTAAAGGCATTTGAGGAAGCAACAGGATTAAAAGTGAATTGGAATAAATCTGGACATCTGTTGGCAAATTATAAAGAGGAAGAGAAAAAGTTGCTAAAGGAAGTATTTAAAGGTAAATTAACAAATAGCATAAATTATTTGGGGATAACTCTCCATGCTGAGAAGCCATTTACGACCAATTACAAATCCACCTGTCGCATTTTTCTATCCCACATTCTACTAACTTATTTGCAAGTACAGTATATCATGGGGAACCTTATCGAAGGCGTTACTGAAATCTAGATAAGCAACAATCCACAGCATTCCCCTAACCCACCAGGCCTATAACTCTACTAAAGAGAGAGATCAAACTGGTCTGGCATGACTTGTTTTTAAGAAGCTAGTGTTGACTTCTAGGTACAGTGACCCCCCTGCACCGTGTGTGTGTGGGGGTGGCCGGGTCGCTCCGTGGCGCCCCCGCCCCCCGGAGAAGCCTCGGGGGGGCGTGGGAGGGTGGCGGGGGTGATCGGGTCACTTCACGCCGCCCCCGCCCCCTGAGAAGCTTCGGGGCGGCGTGGGGCGATCGGGTCGCTTTGTGCCGCCCTCCTACGCAGCCCCCAAGAAGCCTAGGGGCAGCGGGGAGGGGCAGTGCGGAGCGATCAGGTCATTCAGCGCCACTCAACCAGGCTCCCCCGAGAAGGCCCAACATAGGAGGGGTAACAGCTCAGGACCAGAATCAGAAGTACACCTCCACTTGAAGGACAAAGGGCACTCTTTGAAAGACGAGGATGTACACATATTAGACAAAAAAGAGAGGTGGTTTGAGAGAGGGGTCAGGGAAGACACTCATGTGAGCATTGAAACCCCCTCCCTCAACAGAGGTGGCGGCCTCAGGCATAGTCTATCTGCTACTTATCAGGCTGTGCTTTCCAAAGTACCCAGACAAATAAAAAAGCCTTCACCACCAAGGCCATAACCAATGACCCATACTTTATGAGTTTCAGCACCTTCGGCCATTGTTCATCTTAAGGCTATGGATACTATTGTCTCCCTAACGAGCTTATTCAGGCCATTGTTCATCTTATGAGCCTAATTCAGACCAGGGGGACAAGAGGTCAAAGCTGACTATAAGATGGGGGACTCGCACTAGCTGTATTCAGACCGATGAAGCTGTTTGGATGAACAGGGAAATGTTTCTATCTCTCAAAAAAGAAGTCCAGTAGCCATGACTCAACTTCCAGATAAACTCACCTGGATGACTGAGAATCTTCACAGTCTAAAAAGTACATTTCCAATTCCAATGCCAGAGGTGTCCAAACTTTATCCCTCCAAATGTTTTAGACCTACAACTCCCACAGTGCTTTGTCATTGGCAATCTACGCTTGGAATTCTGGGAGATGTGGTCCAAAACATCTGGAGGACCAAATTTTGGATACCCCTGCCCTCTGCCTATATTAAGGATCCCCACAAACTCCATGGTGCTGGGAAAGACGAAGACTGACTAGGCCCGAAGCCTCCTATTTCCTACGTATCACCATGGCAACGCCTCCCCTCCCTACAGGTCCCTCGACCAGTCCTTCCTGCACTCTCTATCCCCAGCCGATTCGCCTCTCTATCCCCCTCCTTTATCGTGCCATTCCAGCTCAAGCATCCCCTCCCCTGCCCGGCCTCTTTCGTCCAATCACCGCCCTTTCTTCCCTTAACAGGCGAGCTCGGGGAGGCCGCTTAGCCAATCGGGGAGCGGCGCGGAGACTGCGGGGTGGAACTCAAGGAAAGAAAAGCGGAGACGGCCTAAGGAAAAAAAAAGAGAGAGCGAGAGCGAGGACGGGGAAGAGCCAATGGTGTCGCGGGCACGCTCCTCCCCCTTCTCCCGGCCGGCGAGCCGAGGGCGCATGCGCGGGAGGAGCCTAACGGCCGAGGAGGCAGGGAGAGCGCCGCGCGCCGGAGGAGGGGGAGATAAACAAAATGGCGGCGGCGTGTTAGTGGCTGCGGCGGCGGCGGCGGCAGAAAGGCAAGGAAGGAGAGGGCGGGAAGGGGCTTCACGGCTGGGCTGAGGCAGCGGGGGCACGGAGGGGACGGAGGGAGGGAGGGCGAGCAGATGCTGCCGCTGCCGCTGCCGGGCCTAGAAATCCCCCCTCCGACCCCCCACATACACACACCTCAGAGCCCGGCGGGAGCGGAACACTTATTTATTTATTTATATTTATGCTTACGAATCAGCCCTCCTTCACCTCCCCTTTATGTTGATCTCCCTCCTTTCCCTTCCCTCAGCCCTTTATTTCGGGACCCTGGTGTGGGGCGAGCGCGCATCTAATCTATCTATCTATCTATCTATCTATCTATCTATCTATCTATCTATCATCTCCTCTTATCTTTCTGACTATTTATATGTCTGTCTATCGATCTGCTATCAGTTCCTTCTTACCTATCTATCATCAGTTTCTCCTATCTATCAAACTCTGTTATCAGTTTTTAACTACCTATCGATCTCTGTTATCAGTTCCTTCTTATCTATCATTAGTTCTTCTCATCTGTCTAGCTCTGTCTGTTATCAGTTGTATCTATCTGTCTGTCTATCTATTCCTTTTTCCCCGTCTGTCATCAGTTCCTTCTTTCCTGTTCATCAGTCTGTCAGTTCCGCCTGTCAGTTCCGCCTGTCTGTCTGTCTGTCTGTCTGTCTATTCCTTCTTTCCTGTTTATCTATCAGTTCCTCCTGTCTGTCTGTCTGTCTGTCTGTCCACCCATCCATCCATATCAGTTCTTCTTGTCTGTCTGTATCTACCAAGGGAGAGAGAGATATAGGGAATAAACACACACACACACACATGGGCTATGCATATATAAATATGTAAACATGCAGTGTCTATATATAGCAAGTATATACATGGGAGTTATCTCTATAAAGATATGCACACATAGACAAAGTGTGTATATACTGTATTTGGAAATCCTGAAACAAGCCACGCCTCCACCGCTTCCCCTTTCCTTATTTTTAAGGCATGGGTATGAGAAGTTCTAATTGGGGCATGGTGGGTCATCGGGCTAGAGCACTGAAAACTGTCGGCTACAAAGTCGGCAGCTCAGCGGTTCGAATCCCAGGTGCCACACAGTGGACTTGCACAACACTGGCTGTTTGGCTTGAATGCAGAGATGTGCACCGCCCCTAGAGTCGGACTTGACTAGCATGCATATGTGAGGGGAACCTTTACCTTTTACCTTTTTATGAGGTTCTGGAGAGCAGGAGGAAGAAATGGGTGAAGGGTCAGGTGTGTTTTCTGGAAGGGAGAGTTTGCCTTTACAGGAGGTAGAAGAGGCTTTCTGTTTCTTCAGAGAGGGTGCAGGTTAATTGACTTCTTCGTTACTCCAGGGACATTTAGATCTGTGTATTTTGTTAATTAAGTCCCTTTTATCTGTCAAGAGGGTTAGTTGGGCCTCCTTGAGTCAGCCTTTTAAAAGTTTTGGATGACTTACTTTTTGGCAGGGTTCCCATAGTGGGTCTTAATTTTAAGGAGCAACGATTCTTGTCTTTCCCTGACTTTCAGAAATGTAACACACTGTCTGTGGTTGTGTCCATGGGAAGTTGTGGAAAGAGTCAGTTAATTAACCACTGCTTTCCTTTTTTCTTTTTTTCAGGAAGAGTGCCACTTAGGGACACTTAATGAACCGGGGATTGTTGGTTGGCCCATTTTAAAAGGTATTATGGAACTAAGGAGGTCCTTCAGTTAAACCAGGCATGTGCAAATTCTGGCCCTTCAGATGTTTTGGACCACAGCTCCCACAGTCCTTTGTCATTGGCAAGCTAAGCTTAGAATTCTGGGAGTTGTGGTCGAAAACATCAGGAGGGCCGAAGTTTGGACATGCCTGAGTTAAACCTTTTATTTGCCTGGTTGAGGGGGGGAGTAGTACTGATTTTGCTATCCAACCATTCAACTTTAATTGTCCCTCTTGACAGGGGCCAGTGTGGAAAGAAAGAGTGTGCATAATGTATTAGTGTCAAGGTTATCTGTCATTTGATCTCCTTTGCTCTTCTCCAAGGTAGATACTCCTCTGAGGAGAGAGCACCCCCCACCCACACCCCATTATTCCCTGTTTTGTTTTTAATTTCTCACTCACGTTGTTCCTCTTATTAGTAGCATTGTTTTCTCTTCCGTTGCTGTGGTGAGAAATGTTCTTTTGGCATCTGGCTGCGGATCCAGGGCTTGGGAGTGGGACTGGACGAGACGCAGGGGCCCTTCCAAGGTTTTTCATATTGTGAAAGAAGCCATTGCACCTTCATTTAATCTGAGAATTAAATCGTGGCAGCCGGATCTGGGAGTTGAGCCGTGGCAACTGGACTTCTTTTTCTTGAGAGATCATCTGACGACGCTGTTTGGATGAGCAGAAAAACATTTCAGTCTCTCAAATTGTCATGACTCTGCTCTGAGGAAGGGGGTTTCACCCTCGAAATATTAGCAGCGTTTTTGTTATTTTTCTAGCAGCCTAAAGGTATCGCCTGTTGTACTTTTGTATTTGGTCACCTGGGTGACAGAATCTTCACAGATGTGGCAAATGGACTTCTTTTCCTTCTGCGATTGGAATGTTTTGCTACTCATACCTGCAAGCTTCCTAGAGAAACTTGTGATCCCACAAGAAAAGAGGTCCAGTTGCCATGACTCAACTCGCGGGTGAGCTCACCGGAAGTGTTAGATTGAATCTCTACATTGAACCTTTTATGTGGGATCAGACTGAGGTGCATGCAAGCTTGAAAGAGAAGTGAAGTTGTCCTGTTTTTGATGTTTGCAGGTACAATTGAAGTCTTTCTTTATCTGTGTGGTTGGTGTTAGAACAAAATCTAGGAGAGGCATGTCCAAACTTCAGCCCTCTAGATGTTTTGGACCACAACTCCCACAGTCCTTTGTCATTGGCAATCTAAGCTTAGAATTTTGGGAGTTGTGGTCCAAAACATCAAGAGGGCCGAAGTTTGGACATGCCTGATCTAGGAAATTCTGAAGTTATATACCCTATCCAGTGGTACCTCGCAAGACAATTCTTTGTAAGATGCAGATGCAGGGGAGTGGGATCAGGAGACAGAAATCTAGTCTCGTGTGCTCCCAGAGGCATTTGGTGGGGCCACTGTGAGATATAGGAAGCTTTGGCCTGATCCAGCATGGCTCTTCTTAGGTTCTTATGTTCTAAGATGAATGAAATTTCTGGGGATAGGCATTTTTCACACGGCTACGGTTGGCCTATGGGATGTCTTGCGAAAAAATCCATCTTATGGGGCAGGCTTTTGAATTTCGCGCGCCCACAACCTGAGGAAGGAATAGAGAGTATGCTAATTAAATTTGAAGATGATGCCAAATTGGGAGGGGTTGCTAATTCCCTAGAGGATCGGATGAAAATCCAAAAGGACCTTGACAGATTAGAGTGCTGGGCCAAAGCTAACAGAATGGATTTCAACAGAGGGAAATGTAGGGTGCTACATCTAGGTAAAAAGAATGAATTGCACAGATATAGGATGGGGGACACTTGGCTGGAGAATAGTACCTGTGAAAGGGATTTGGGAGTCTTGGTGGACCAAAAATTGAACATGAGTCAGCAGTGTGATGCAGCGGCCAGGAAAGCCAATGCGATACTTTGTTCCATCAACAGAACCATTGATTCTAGATCAAGGGAAGTGATAGTACCACTCTATTCTGCTCTGGTCAGACCCCACCTGGAGTCCTGTGTCCAGTTCTGTGCGCCTCAGTTTAAAAAGGATGTTGACAAGGTCCTGGTTTTAGTTTATAAAACCCTCCATGGCTTGGGACCGGACTACCTGGCAGAGCCTATTGCTCAGCGATCCACCTCGGCCCGTCCCGTTCGGCAGGCGCGAGCACACTTGCTGCGGGTCGCCACCGTCCGAGAAGCCCGGAAGACAAGTACTCGCACCCGGGCATTCTCGGTGGCGGCCCCTAGCCTTTGGAATTCCATCCCTACCGAAGTGCGCTCTGCAGAGTCCCTGCTGGCCTTCCGGAAGGCTTTAAAAACCTACCTTTTCCGGGAGGCCTTTGGCGATTCTTAATCTTAGTTTTTTTTTTCTCCGCCATCATACGCACTAGTTGATGAGGTGCCACTAGGTTTTACTGTTTTTAAATTTATTGTTGTAACTATATTTGTCTATCCTTTTACTTGTGTGGCTAACATAGCCCTTGTAAGCCGCTTAGAGTTCGTTTGAAGATAAGCGGGGTATAAACGCAAAAATAAATAAATAAATAAATAACCTCGAGCGGGTGCAGAGGAGGGCGACCAGGATGGTTGAGGATCTGGAGGAAATGTCTTATGAGGAACGACTTAGGGAACTGGGAATGTTTAGCCTTTCAAAAAGAAGACTGAGAGGGGATATGATAGCTACGTTTAAATATTTGAAAGGATGTCATATTGAAGAGGGAACAGGTTTGTTTTCCATGGCTTCAGATACTAGGACTCGGGGCAGTGGTTTCAAACTACAGGAAAAGAGATTCCATTTGAACATTCGGAAGAACTTCATGACAGTTAGAGCTGTTCGGCTGTGGAATATGCTGCCACAGAGGGTGGTGGAGTCTCCTTCTTTGGTGGTTTTTAAGCAGAGGCTGGATGGCCATCTGTCGGAAATATTGTGAAGGGGTTCCTGCATGGCAGGGGGTTGGACTAGATGGCCCTTGAGGTCTCTTCCAACTCTATGATTCTATGATTCTATGAGGGGGTTACTGGCGTGCAAAATTCAAAAGCCTGGTCTTCCATCCTGGCTTTCCCAACCATGTAGGACCCGTGAATGCTACACAGTCGGGAAAGCCAGGATCGAAGCCCCCCTCCCATCCCCCTATTTGGCGAGGGGGAGGCAGCGCCTTGTGTGCTTCCTTTCACCAGGCTCCATGCTGGGCCAAAGCTAACGGAATGGATTTCAACAGAGGGAAATGTAGGGTGCTACAGCTAGGTAAAAAGAATGAATTGTACAGATATAGGATGGGAGGCACCTGGCTGGAAAATAGTACTTGTGAAAGGGATCTGGGAGTCTTGGTGGACCACAAATTGAACATGAGCCAGCAGTGTGATGCGGCGGCCAGGAAAGCCAATGCGATACTTGGTTGCATCAACAGAACCATAATGTCTAGATTAAGGGAAGTGATAGTACCACTCTATTCTGTTCTGGTCAGGTCCCACATGGAGTCCTGTGTCCAGTTCTGTGCGCCTCAGTTTAAACAGGATGTTGACAACCTCGAGTGGGTCCAGAGGAGGGTGACCAGGATGGTTGAGGGTCTGGAGAAAATGTCTTATGAGGAACGGCTTAGGGAACTGGGAATGTTTAGCCTTTCAAAAAGAAGGCTGAGGGGGGATATGATAGCTATGTTTAAATATTTGAAAGGATGTCATATTGAAGAGGGAACAGGTTTGTTTTCCATGGCTTCAGAGACTAGGATGCGGGACAATGGATTCAAACTGCAGGAAAAGAGATGCCATTTGAACATTAGGAAGAACTTCCTGGTGGTTAGAGCTGTCCGGCAGTGGAATAAGATGCTGCCCCAGAGGAGGGTGGTGGAGTCTCCTTCTTGGGAGTTTTTTAAGCAGAGGCTGGATGGCCATCTGTTGGAAATATTGTGATGGGGGTCCCTGAATGGCAGGGGGTTGGACTGGATGGCCCTTGGAGGTCTCTTCCAACTCTATGATTCTATGCATGGCGGTCGCTGCTCCCCCCCCCCTTGCCCAGGTTTCTGTGCCAAAACGGCTCCATGCAAAGACCGGGGTGCAGAGGAGGTGGCTGCCCCAATGTGAGAATGGGACAAGCGGGAGAGCCCGCCCTCACCTACTCCCAACCCCTCCAGGTTGGGGCAGCCAGCAAAAGGGGGAAGCTTTCCCCCCGCCCCAACCCAGCTTCTCCCATTTGCTGCGCTGGGGGTAAACCCCCTCAGTCAACCAGCAGCGGAAGACTACCGGTTGATTGAGGGGGGTTGGGACTGCCTCCCCATCAGAACGCATTGAAAACCAATGTCATCCGTCCCTGTGGAACATATTAATTTGTTTCCAATGCATTCCTATGGGAAACCGTCCCTATTAAGAGACTAGGACACGGGGCAATGGTCTCAAACTACAGGAAAAGAGATTTCATTTAAACATTAGGAAGAATTTCATGACAGTTACAGCTGTTCAGCAATGGATTATGCTGCCACGGAGGGTGTGGAGTTTCCTCCTTTGGAGGTTTTTAAGCAGAGGCTGGATGGCCATCTGTCGGAAATACTGTGATGGGGGTTCCTGCATGGCAGGGGGTCGGACTGGATGGCCCTTGGAGGTCTCTTCCAACTCTATGATTCTATTCAATCCTAAGATATTTTCCCCAAAATGAATTGATCCCTGGAACCAATTAAATTCATCTTAGGAGGCACCACTGTACCTATTTTCCTGCCTATTTGACAGGTTCCTTGCTCACTGACTGTAGGAGAATTATTCCATTCCCCCCCCCCCCCCGCCCCTGCTCATGGTAAATGTAAGTAACTCTTCAACTTTGTTGATTCCTGAATGCCCCTCCTCTGGAAGGAAGAATAACATTAGTGTGTCGGCTCATCAGTGTTCAAAACAACTTTCTGTAGCAAGATCGATCGGCTTGATCTCTTCTGAGTGGTACTGAGTGGCTGTCTCCCTTTTTTCCTTCTTCTTCAGGGGAGTTGCTTAATCTGGAGGACTCTGTAGAACCACTTCACCTCCCTTCGACAAAGCTTGTCCCGCTCTCTCCTGCTGTTTTGGGGGCCGCCGCCGCGTCCAAGCTGCCGCGAGTGGGGTTTGCGCTGCCTGCCTTGATCCCTGACGCAGTGGGGTGACACATCATGTGTCAGATAGACCCCAGGTGGTTGAAGGATGCCCCTGGAAGGAGTTACTAGACCCGGAAGGCCTCAGACCTTTGCGAAGGGTGAAAGCGAAGCTGTCGAGAACAGCATTGGCGATTCCTTTAAAGAGACTTGGTTCCAGTTGCCCAACGGCTGAGAAGACCGTTCGGAGAAGGCCTGCCTGTACAGAGAGAGAGCAGCAGAAGGCCCGTTTCCTCCCCGGGCCGTTTGGAAACGAGAGCTGCTCTTTGGTGGCCTGCGATGGAGCACCCTTACAGAGACTAGTTTGCTGTTTTCCCCATTTCTGACGCGGACCCATCTTTTGAGGATGGCATAGAGGAAACGGAAGCCCCACGTCGACCTCAAAGACCTGGGGGCTTCAAAGCGAGATTGAAAAGTTGAGGCTGCAGCTTGTCAACGTAAGAAAACCGCTTTTTGTGGTTTTCTCCCTCCTCATCCTTGTGCGCACACACTCTTTCAAAAGAGGCATTATAGTATTGGAATAAGGTGCTGGATTTGTGTTGGACCTTCTCTGGCAAACAGAAAAGTTCTTGCCTGCTTTTGGGGTTTCTTCTTTTTTCTTCATTTCCCCCCGCAGTTTTAAATTAAACTGTTTGTACAATCTTCTGGAAAACGTACTGACTTACCTCCGCCGAACTTGATGTCCCTTCCCTCAAGGAATACATTAAAATTAAATTTATATCAGTTGGGAGTAAAAAGGGAGCCTTAGATCCGCCAGAAGCTAGATTTATACATCTTTGGTGCACGCTTCCGGCTTGGGTGATTTGGTTGGGGTCTTTTTTTTGGGGGGGGGGAGGGGGGAAAGCCAAGATGGATCTGGAGCCTCAGCAGCTGGGGATGTTTGTGGAAGGCGAGTTGATGTCCGTGGGCATGGACACGTTCATCCACCGCATCGACTCCACGGAGGTGATCTACCAGCCTCGGCGGAAACGGGCCAAGCTCATTGGGAAGTACCTGATGGGCGATTTGCTCGGGGAGGGCTCTTACGGCAAAGTCAAGGAGATGCTGGACTCAGAGACCCTCTGCAGGAGAGCCGTCAAGATCCTGAAGAAGAAGAAGCTGCGCCGGATCCCCAACGGAGAAGCAAATGTCAAAAAGTAAGTGGTTTTTTTTGGGGGGGGGTGATTGGCACCCATGTCATCAAAAAACTGCATCACAGGGTAAGGCCTCCCATGGACTGGTGAGTCCTGCATGCGCTGGACTGCATTCTCCCATAGTACCAGAATGTGCTAAGCTGCAAGAGGCCAAGAAACACATCAAAATGTCAAGTGACGGAGATAGAACATAAAGCAAAGTGTTCTGCTTATATACCACCCCATACCACGTCAAGTAGTCTGGGTGATTTATAGGTTTTTAAATTACACTATGCAGGCTACACATCCCCCCCCCCCAGCAAGCTGGGTAATGATTTTACCAACCTCGGAAGGATGGAAGGCTGAGTCAACCTTGAACCCGTTACCTGGGATTGAACCCCAGGTCGTGGGCACAGTTTTACCTGCATTACAGGTCTTGAACCACTGCGCTGCATAGAAATGGGCTGGGACTCATGGAAAGGAGCTTCTAGAGGTGGTGTTGGTGGCAGTTGTTCTGTGCCTCATGGTGCCGTGGCTTAACTGTACTGTAGCCAAAATGGTTCTCACACCCTGGGGTTCAGTCCCAGGGAGCCGAAGCAAGGTTCACTCAGCCTTCCATCCGTCCGAGTTCGGTTAAATGAGTACCCAGCTTGCTGATGGGGTGGGTGGTGGGTGGGAGCAATATGTTGCCTGCATAATGACTCATCAACAGCCCAGCGAGTACCGTCGTAAGGGCGATGGGGATGGGGTAGAAGCAGAACGCTTTGCGTCAAGTCCCCTCCAACTGATGGTGACTGTATGAACAAGGAACCTCCCAGATGTCCCCGGCTTGGCTCTTGTGAACTCAAGACTGTGGCTTCCTTCAGGCTGTCTCGTGCTTGGTCTTCCTCTTCCATAGGAAAGCATGCTGGAGCTTGGTCTTCACTGCCCTTGCGCACACACACACACACACACAATTGAGAGGTAACCAACAGGGCAAGAACGCCAGACCTTCCCTGGATTCAAATCCTTGTTCAGACCCAAACAGCGATGTCTTTGGCGCCGTTGCTTCTCCCAACACCTTTACCTTGCTGGTCGGTAAAATAGACAGTTTAAAACACATGGGGTTTGGTCAGATCACGCCTGGCGTCGTCGCGGGGTGAAAGAGCCAGGCAGAAAAACCGACACGCTGTGTCCCCCTCTGAGTCAAGCTTGCGGTTTCCCTGGAAACGCCAAGGAAGCACCAAATACTTGCAAACAAGACTATTCCTCTGGTGCTGTGTCTAGCAGGTGCCTTCAGGCAAGCAAAGCAGTGAAGGGCCAGTTTCCCCTTCCTGGGTGACCTGTTTTAGCGGAAGAGGGCAGTGATCCTGGAATGGTGGCACAGCGACAAAATGCCCCCTCCGTCCAGGTGCTTCACTGTGTTTTACTTTGGCAGAATGAAAATTCCTTTGGAAGAGAGTTAGGTGGGAAGGTGAGTTGTTCCCAGGAAACTCACAACAGTAGCAAAAAGAGGGATGAGAGCGCTGAAGGTGTCAACAGAATGGGCAAGACATTTGGGGCTCTTTAGTCTGGAAAAAAGGCGCCTGGGGGGGATGTGATTGAGACGTACAAAATAATGCAGGGCGTGAGTCAAGTGGATAGAGGGAAGCTCTTCTCCCTCTCACAAAATACCAGAACTAGGGGACATCCACTCACACTGAGGGCTGGGAGAGTGAGAACAGACAAAAGAAAATATTTTTTTCACTCAGCGCATTGTTAGTCTGTGGAACTCCCTGCCACAGGAGGTGGGGATGGCACCTGGCCTGGGTGCCTTCAAAAGGGGATTGGACAGATTCCTGGAGGAGAAGTCCATCCGAGGTGACAAACCACGAGGGAGATGTGTAATCGCCAGGCTGAAAACCAGGGTCCTTCAAGGGCCAGATGCAGGGGAGTGGTATATCAGGAGACAGAGAGTTAGAGTAAATAGAATGAATCCAAAATATTCCAAGCTTTGCTGGAAATGTGGAAAAAAGATAGGCACTTATTTTCATTTATGGTGGGAATGTGAAATTGTTCAAAAGTTTTGGCAAGAGATTTTTGAGGTGATAAGAGAGATACTACAAAATGCTATTAAATGTGTACCTGAAATTGCATTGTTATCATTACCATCCATCAATGAATATGATGCGAAAACTAGAGAATTAATAGCTAACTTTATGATAGCTGCAAGGCTGATCATTGCCAGAAACTGGAAACTTAAATCGGACCTCAAAATTACTGAATGGTATAAGGAAGTGTGGGATATAGCACTAAATGATGAATTGTCTTGCAATATAAAAGTTTTGCGAGGAGAAATGAAAAAAGATATCTTCTATGATGTTTGGGGGAAATTTATTGATCATGTGTTATTAAAAGGAAAAGGGATACAACCAACTTATAATTAACACAGTTCTGGTGTAAAGGACCTTAAGAAGCCTACTAAAAAAGAAGTTGAAGAAAGAGAAGATGCAAGAATACTGGACGGTTTCTTGGGGATGGGGGGCACTTTGTATTGTGTATGATAGTCTTTTTTTTTTAACGTATATATATAATTGTGTATTATTGTTATTTGTGAGTTTTCCTTATGTTTATTTAATAAAATTTATAAAAAAAAAAAGGAGACAGAGATCTAGTCTCATGCGTTCCCAGCCGCATTTGGTGGGGTCACTGTGAGATCCAGGAAGCTGGACTAGATGGGCCTTTGGCCTGATCCAGCAGGGCTCTTCTTAGGTTCTTATGTAAAGACAAACCAACCAGCCACTTGTTTAGGACGGAAGCAAACTACCGCAGTAGAATTGCCCCATGGCTTTTGGCGGCTGTCATGACAGGAGGATTGGTTTGGAGGCTGTGATGGATGCGCCGGTTTGCTACGAGCTGTTCCGAGATCAGCCTGGTCGCTCCTCTTGGGACAGAGGTTGGGGGACCCTTAAACCGTCTAGATGTTTGGTGTGGACGCTTCATCACATCCTGGTCATCGCCTCTTTGAGTTGCTGCCATCCGGACGGAGATATAGAGTATTGAGGTTGCGAACAAACCATCTCAAAAAGTAACTTCTTTTTTAGAGCAATCTTGGCCTTAAATGGAAATTCTGGACTTGGAACATAAGAAGAGCCATGCTGGATCAGGCCAAAGGCCCATCTAGTCCAGCTTCCTGTATCTCACAGTGGCCCCACCAGATGCGTTTGAGAGCGCATGAGACTCGATATCTGTCTCCTGATATCACTCCCCTGCATCTGGCCCTTGAAGTACCCTGGTTTTAAGCCTGGAGATTACACATCTCCATCATGGTTTGTAACCTGTGATGGACTTTTCCTCCAGGAATCTGTCCAATCCCCTTTTGAAGGCATCCAGGCCAGATGCCATCACCACATCCTGTGGCAGGGAGTTCCATAGACTAACAACGCGCTGGGTGAAAAAATATTTTCTTTTGTCTGTTCTTACTCTCCCAGCCCTCAATTTGAGTGTATGTCCCCTAGTTCTGGTATTTTGGGAGAGGGAGAAGTGCTTCCCTCTATCCACTTTACTCATGCCCTGCATTATTTTGTACGTCTCAATCATATCCCCCCTCAGACACCTTTTTTCCAGACTAAAGATGCCCAAATGTTTTAGCCTTTCTTCATAAGGGAGGTGCCCCAGCCCAGTAATCATTTTGGTCGCTCTCTTCTGCACCTTTTCCAGTTCTACTATGTCTTTCTTGAGATGCGGTGATCAGAATTGTACACAATACTCCAGGTGTGGCCTTACTAGTGTTTTGTATAATGGCATTATAATGTTGGCTGTTTTATTTTCAATCCCTTTTTGATAATCCCTAGCATGGAATTGGCTTTCTTCACCGCTGCCACACATTGGGGAGACACCTTCATGGAGCTGTCCACCAACACACCACAATCTCTTTCCTGATCAGTCACGGATAACTCAGAGCCCATGAGTTGATAGATAAAGTTTTGATTTTTTGCCCCAATATGCATTACTTTACATTTGGCTACATTAAAACGCATTTGCCATTTCGTAGCCCATTCCCCCAGTTTGGAGAGATCCTTCTGGAGCTCTTCACAATCTTCTCTGGTTTTTACCACACGGAAAAGTTTTGTGTAATGTGCAAACTTGGCCACCTCACTGCTTATCCCTGTCTCCAGGTCATTTATGAACAGATTGAAAAGCACCGGTCCCAGGACAGATCCCTGGGGCACACCGCTTTTCACCTCTCTCCATTGTGAAAATTTCCCATTGACACCTACTCTTTGTTTCCTGGATCTCAACCAGTTCTCAATCCATAAGAGGACCTGCCCTCTTATCCCCTGACTGTGCAATTATCTGAGCAGCCTCTGGTGAGGGACTGTGTCAAAAGCCTTTTGAAAATCCAGATAGACTATATCTACCGGTTCACCCAAATCTACATGCCTGCTGACCTTTTCAAAAAATTCTAAAAGATTTGTCAGACAAGACTTACCCTTGCAGAAGCCATGCTGATTTTCTCTCAGCAAGGTTTGTTCTTCTATGTGTTTTAAGATTTTCTCTTGGATGAGGCTTTCCACCATCTTCTCTGGGACAGATGTAAGGCTAACTGGCCTGTAGTTTCCCGGGTCCCCCCTCCTTCCTTTTTTAAAAATTGGTGTGACATCTGCTATCCTCCAGTCCCCCTGCACTGTCGCTGTTTTAAGAGACAAGTTGCATATTACCGTTAAGAGATCTGCAATTTCATTTCTCAGTTCCCTAATAACCCTTGGGTGGATGCCATCTGGGCCCGGTGAAGTCAAGTTCTTTTATACGTCACATTTTATTTGTTGTAGCTGTTTTTAAATCTATGTGGAATGTTTTATAGGAGTTGAATATAGCAACCGTGAAATTTCGTTGTTCTTCAAGGGGGCAATGACAATAAAGATTCCTATTCCTATTCCTACTCCTTTACTTTTGGCCCCATTGGGTGGGTTGGGCAGGACTCGGAGGCCAAAAACATCTGGCTAGGCCAGTGGTGGCGAACCTTTGGCACTCCAGATGTTTTGGACCACAACTCCCAATGGCAAAGGACTAAGCCAAGCCCCAAGGGGTTCCACCTTATTTGCAAGGGAGCTGGGTGTTGCAGCTGGGGGCAAGCACTGCTTCCCCCCGCCCCAGCCTAGACTCTCAGTGGTTCTCAACCTGTGGGTCCCCAGATATTCCTGGACTGCAACTCCCAGAAATCCCTTCCAGCACAGCGAGTGGCGGAGGCTTCTGGGAGTTGTGGTCCAGGAACATCTGGGGACCCACAGGTGGAGAACCACTGGTCTAGAGTGGGTTCTTCGGTAAGAACATAAGAACCTAAGAAGGGCCCTGCTGGATCAGGCCAAAGGCCCATCTAGCCCAGCTTCCTGGATCTCCCAGTGGCCCCACCAGACACCTCTGGGAGTGCACGAGACTCGATCTCTGTCTCCTGATAGTCCACTCCCCTGCATCTGGCCCTTGAAGGACTCCAGTTTTAAGCCTGGAGATGACACATCTCCATCATGGTTTGTCACCTGGGATGGACTTTTCCTCCAGGAATCTGTCCAGTCCCCCTTTTGAAGGCATCCAGGCCAGATGCCATCCCCGCCTCCTGTGGCAGGGAGTTCGACAGACGAACCACGCACTGGGTGAAAAAAATATTTTCTTTTGTCCGTTCTCACTCTCCCAGCCCTCAGTTTGAGTGGATGTCGCCTAGGTTGGCTGGAGCCGAGGTTGAAAAGGATACGAAACCAAGCAGGCAGAGGGTAAGCATTAAAGGCCAGAGTGCTTCTGAGCACAGTATTTATCCAGGAATTGTAGTGGACAAGCATTCCAAGAGTCAGATGTGGTCCATGACCTGCCTCAGATTGCCAGGGATGTTTCTGTACATTCAGAACGACTTTGTACACTTCTTCGCCGCTTGGCCCCTGCTTCTCTTAACATCTGCATCCAGAAGAAAGAAGGAACGTTCTCTCTTACTCTTGATACTGTCCAGTTCCCCCTCCGTTTGGAAAGGCCCTGAGACCGTTCTCCTGGTGGTTAAATCCGGGAGAGAAGTCTTGATCAACTCCCGCGGCATTTCCAACTAAGAGACGATGGAAGGCGGATGTCCGGAGATCCCCCCTGCCCCCTTTTTAAAGGGGGCGTGAGGAAGGAGTTGGCAGGGGTGCCTGGAGAAGTGGAGGAGCAGCAGTGGGAGGGGTGGGGGTTGTGGAAGTGTCTGCCTTGGCCGAAGTGTGCGCCTGAGTCTGCTTGGTGTGCTCCCCCAGACTTGCTGGGGGCTTTAGGCTTCCCCTCAGGCTGGGACTTCCTTTCCTAGTAGAATGAAAATCGCATACGGGTTGCAGGTTTCCTGTTAGATCTGCAGCTTCCAGCGCCTGGTCAGCTGTCCCGTTTGATTTAGGAAGGCTCCCTGCCGTATTCTTCACAAGCCACCGGTACTTGACCAAGGTGCTCCTTGCACGCAATCAAGGCTTCCCTGTTTTGCCTATGCCAGATCCAGACAAGAACAGGGGTTTTTTATCAGTTAAAAGGCAGGTTATTGTTAGTTGACTGGCAGGCCTTGAATTTGAGCGTGGAACACTCCCCGGGCAGTTGTCCTGTACATCACCAAGCTGCATTGGCGGGATCCGAAGTCCATGAGGTTCAGAAACCTGACAAGGTGGTACTGCTGTATCTGGGCTCAGGGTCCAGGATCCCTGGGCTTGTTTCCAGCTATTAAAGGTGCCCTAGGACAGGCATTTCCAAACTTCAGCCCTCCAGATGTTTTGGACCACAGCTCCCACAGTCCTTTGCCATTGGAAATACAGGCTTGGAATTCTGGGAGTTGTGGTCCAAAAAATTTGGAGATGCCTGCCCTAGGATGAAAGACACAACTAGCACGCATGTGTGAGGGGAACCTTTTTTTTTTTTTAGGATGAAAGTCACGGGCTAGAGCACTGAAAACTGCCTGATTTGAGACAGGCTGCTTGCCATAGAGATAGATGTGCCCAAATCGAGGGGTGCCCATAAGGTACATGAAGCTCTACCAAGTGATCCTGCGTGTTCAACAAGGGCTTCTGACACCTTGGATTTTAAAATCAAAGGATTTGGAAAAAAGAACCATCAGTCCACCCTCCTACCATCAATTGGGCTGCTAAAGTGAAGGGATTATAATTTATTTATCTCAAATATTTTTACCTTGGCTTGAGGACCCAAGGTGTCTTGCGCTGTTAAAAGGCACTACAGTTGGACTCCAGTATCCGCTGGGGATTGGTTCCAGGCCTTCCCGTGGATAATGAAAACCATGGATAAGAGAGAACACCAAGGAAATCCCCTAAAACTGCTGTTTTATGACAGTAGCTTGCTTTACAGCTGCTGTTTGCTCATGACCTGGGGCTCAATCCCAGGTAGCTGGCCTATGGTTGACTCAGCCTTCCATCCTTCCAAGGTTGGTAAAATGAGTACCCAGCTTGTGGGGGTGGGAATGTGTAGCCTACATACTGTAAGCGGCCCAGAGACTACTTGAAGTGGTATAGGGCAGTATATAAACAGAAATTTGCATTTTACAACTGCTATTTTATGACAGTAGCTTGCTTTGGAGCTGCAGGATTATGTATTTTTTCCTTTGCCAACCGTGGATAATTGAATCAGTGGATAATGAATCAGTGGATACGGGGGTCCTACTGTATATAAAAGTTAAAAACATTAAGTATGTAAATACAAAAAAACAAAACAAAGAAGCCAATGATTAAGAGGAGAGATTTTTGTGTGAATTGAGTTCTGCTCTTTATATGGCACACCTCATCTTTTTTCACACTTTACTCCTTTTGGTGGGTCTTGGCGTTAGTGGAAACAGTGAATACTAAATGCTCAGGGAATCCCGCAAGTTTAAAGTCCTGATCTTTTTATGTTCTTTTAGCTTTGACTACGGTATTCTATTTTAAGAATTGATCAAGCCTGTCCTGGAAGCAGGGATGTGAATATTTCTGAAAGCATAAATAGGTGCCGGGTTCTGGAACTCTTCCAAGGGCAGTGCTTCCCTACAGCTAAAAATAAAGTGAAAAGTCCAAATCGGCCAGCAGCTCCTTGAGGCAACAATGAGAGGCAATTGTGTGGATTGTATTCTGTCTTCCATGGCTTCAGAGACTAGGACTCGGGGAAGCAGTTTCAAACTACAGGAAAAGAGATTCCATTTGAACATTAGGAAGAACTTCCTGATGGTTAGAGCTGTTCGGCAGTGGAATAAGATGCTGCCACCAAGGAGGGTGGTGGAGTCTCCTTCTTGGGAGGTTTTTAAGCCGAGGCTGGATGGCCATCTGTCGGAAATACTGTGATGGGGGTTCCTGCATGGCAGGGGGTTGGACTGGATCGGAGGTGTGGTCCAAAACATCTGGAGGGCCGAAGTTTTGGACCAGGTGTTTGCATCCAGAGGAGCTGGGAGGAGCCATTTTATTAAGTTTCCCCGGTGGAAAGAAAGAGTCTCCCATCAAATTTCGAAGCATTAGCCATGTTCGTGAGACCGTGCTTTTTTTCCAAGCTGTTGGTTGTGGGTTAGAAGCTTGTTTGTTTGTTTGTTTGTTTTTCTATACTTCCCCCTTAGTGCAAACTGCACTACCTGGTGCGGTTTACAAAAAAAAAAAAGGTCAACCATAAAACACAATTAAAAGCTACATTTAAAATACCATTAAAAGAATTTAAAAATGAAAGATCTCCCAATTTTGGAGGGCCAAATAAAAACCATAATAAAATGAGCTTTCAGAGGGCTGGTGGGAGGGGGGAACACCTAACTAGAACATAAGAACCTAAGAACCAAAGAAGAGCCCTGCTGGATCAGGTCAAAGGCGCATCTAGTCCAGCTTCCTGGATCTCACAGTGGCCCCACCAGATGCCTCTGGGAGCACATGAGACTCGATCTCTGTCTCCTGATATACGACTCCCCTGCATCTGGCCCTGGAAGGACCCCGGTTTTAAGCCTGGAGATGATACATCCCCATCATGGTTTGTCACCTGGGATGGACTTTTCCTCCAGGAATCTTTGAAGGCATCCAGGGCAGATGCTATCCCCACCTCCTGTGGCAGGAAGTTCCACAGACTAACAATGCGCTGTGTGTTGTGGTAGCTCCCAGATCTTTTATTGTGGGTCCTATCATGCCACATATAAACATGTGAAGCAGGTGGCCTGTTGCGCGACAGCTGGACCTGTCTAGAATCATAAGAATTGCTCAGAGGTCCTTGGACTAAAACTCCCAGAAGCCTTCACCAGTAGCTGGCCTGGCCAGGATTCTTGGGAGTTGTAGTCCAGGAACCTCTGGGGACTCGAGCCTCTGTTTAAGAAAGGCCTTCCACAGCCACTTCCGAGAAGCCCGTCTGAAGAGAAGAGAAAGATCCTTCTGCCTTTCCATGGGAGATGGACAGGGAAGGAGTCGGCTGGAGTCTTCCTTGGTTGGCAATTCCAGAGCAAGAGAGCAATCATCGTGGAAGGGGCTTCCAGACCCGTCTCCCAAGGCGAGAGGTCTTTCTCAGGGAGCTCAAAGCCTGTGCAGAAATGCAGGCAGAATCCTAGAGCCATCGAGTCGGAAGAGACCTCCAGGCCCATCCAGCCCAACCCCCTGCCATGCAGGCACCTAAATATAAAGAAAACAAAGGAGCTTGTGGTAGACTTCAGGAGGCAGAAAACTGATATTCAACCACTGGTGATTGATGGGACTGGTGTGGAGAGGGTTACAGGTTTTAGATTTTGGGGCATTGAGTTACAGGAGGATCTGTCCTGGAGTGTCAACACAAGGGGACTTGCAAAGAAGGCTCAGCAGAGACTATTTTTCGTGAGAACTTTAAGGAAAAACCATCTTCCACAAAAGCTGCTGCTGGCCTTCTATCATTGTGCAATTGAGAGTGTGCTGACTTACGGGTTATGTGTGTGGTATGGAAGTTGTACCCACCGGGATAAGACAGTGTTGCACAGAATCATAAGAATTGCAGAGAGTATTGTGGGCTGTTCACTCCCCACCCTAGAACAAATTTATACTACCAGGTGCCACTGTAAAGCATTAGATATATTAAGAGATCCATCACATCCTGGTCATCGCCTCTTCGAGTTGCTACCATCGGGACGGAGATATAGAGTACTGAGGGCAAGAACAAACCGTCTCAAAAATAGCTTCTTTTTTAGAGCAATATTGGCCTTAAACGGAAATCCTGGACTTTGAAGTCAGCTTATTTTATATGTCATATTTTAGTCATTTTATATGTCATATTATGTGTTGTACCTGTTTTTAAATCTATGTGAAATGTTTTAAATGAGTTTTATATAGCAACCACAAAATTTCGTTGTTCCTGAAAGGGGGCAATGACAATAAAGATTCCTATTCCTATTCCCATTCCTATTCCTATTCCTATTCCTATTCCTAATATTGGAAATCCGCAGGGCTCCGTTTTAGGGGAGGCAAGGTGGAAGGGAAAGAGAGGAGGGGGCTTTCGCTGTAGGGGTTGCCAAACTACACACCCCCAAATTCCTCACGGTTGGGGATAATGGGTGTGGCTGATGGGATGGGATGTAATTGATGGGATTTGCAGTCCAGCAACACTCCAAAGCCCCCACTTTGGGCTCCCTTGCGCTTCAGCAGAGCATACTGTTGGTTTTGTCGCCACCGAGATCCCGTTTTGAAAATTAGAACACTTGTCTGTCGACAGGGCAAAAAGCAGGCATTCTTGAAGCAACAAAGACTCAGATAAGTTTAGACGCCGGACTGGAGGTTTTGTTTGTAGGTCCGCCAAAGCCACATTGGGTGTTAAGGAGAAAGGGATTTCTGTTCAGAGGACAAACAAGGGTCAGTTGTTCCTGACGGCTTTGAAGGTGGTTTTGGTGCTGTGTTTGTTTACCATTTCTGAGAGTCATAGAATCATAGAATTATAGAGTTGGAAGAGACCTCATGGGCCATCGAGTCCAACCCCCTGCCAAGCAGGAACCCCTTCACAATATTTCCGACAGATGGCCATCCAGCCTCTGCTTAAATACCGTCAAAGAAGGGGACTCTACCACCCTCCGTGGCAGCATATTCCACTGCCGAACAGCTCTAACTGTCATGAAGTTCTTCCGAATGTTCAAATGGAATCTCTTTTCCTGTAGTTTGAAACCATTGCCCCGAGTCCTAGTCTCTGAAGCCATGGAGAACAAACCTGTTCCCTCTTCAATATGAGTCGTTTTGGGTTGCTCCTTTTTATCTGTGTACAGTGGACCCTCATATAACAAATGGTTTGTATAACATAAAATCTGTACAGCATAAAAAAATTCCGGAGATAGGGGAAATTTGCTTAACAGAATCATCTATGGGGCGAATCTGTACAACATAAAAATGGTCGCGATGAGGGATTACTCTGTTTCCAATGCATTCCTATTGGAAATGAACATAAAGGAAAATTTGCTTAACAGAATTTAATTTGGAACAAATTAATTCCTTTATACAAGGTACCACTGTACTTACTTTTTTTGCCTGTCTGCCTTTCCTTCGCTGTAGCCTCCGATCCGTGGGTGCTACAGGGAAGGAAAGTCAGGATTGGAGCCCCCCCCCTTCTCTTCCCTTGGTTTCGGTGCAGAGACCCGGGTGAGGAGGAGGTGGCTGACCGGGTGAGGAGGAGGTGGCTGACCGGATGCAGGAAGTGGATGAGCGAGTGAGTCACCCCTCACCTGCCCGCCCCCCGGTTGGGGAAGCCAGCAAAAGGGAGAGGAAGCTTTCCCCTGCCCCAACCCAGCAAAGAAATGGAAAAGCTCCCCCCATTTGCTGTCTTGGGGGTAAACCCCCTCAATCACTCACCGGCAGCCAAAGGCTGCTCCACCCACCCAGCTGGTTTTGACAGCTCCAGCTGTCAAAAGCAGCTGTTTGTCGCCTGTGGGATGGGGAACAGCCTTTGTCTATCTGTTGATTGAGGGGGGTTGAGACAGCCTTCCCATAGGAATGCATTGAAAACCTATTAATCTGTTCCCTCCGGAATGGATTAAATGGTTTTCAGTGCATCGATTGGAGGAGGGCTAATGTTGTCCCCATCTTCAAAAAGGGAAAAAAAGAGGACCCTAATAATTACCGCCCAGTCAGCTTGACTTCAATTCCTGGAAAGATCCTAGAGAAGATTATTAAACAGTCAGTCTGCAATTATTTAACAAACAATGCTGTCATTACAAGAAGTCAACACGGGTTTCTTAAAAACAAGTCATGCCAGACTAATTTGATCTCTTTCTTTGATAGAATTACAGGCCTGGTGGATGAGGGGAATGCTGTGGATATTGCTTATCTGGACTTTAGTAAGACGTTCGATAAGGTTCCCCATGGTATTCTTGCTAAGAAGTTAGTAGGAAGTGGGATAGATAGTGCTACTGTTAGGTGGATTTGTAATTGGTTGACTAATCGCTCCCAAAGGGTGACCATAAATGGCCTCTCTTCAGCTTGGAGAGACGTGACCAGTGGGGTGCCCCAGGGTTCTGTTCTGGGTCCAGTGCTGTTCAATATCTTTATTAATGACTTGGAGGAAGGAATAGAGAGTATGCTAATTAAATTTGCAGATGATACCAAATTGGGAGGGGTTGCTAATTCCCTAGAGGATCGGATGAAAATCCAAAAGGACCTTGACAGAGTAGAATGCTGGGCCAAAGCTAACAGAATGGATTTCAACAGAGGGAAATGTAGGGTGCTACATCTAGGTAAAAAGAATGAATTGCACAGATATAGGATGGGGGACACTTGGCTGGAGAATAGTACCTGTGAAAGGGATTTGGGAGTCTTGGTGGACCACAAATTGAACATGAGTCAGCAGTGTGATGTGGCGGCAGGAAAGCCAATGCAATACTTGGTTGCATCAACAGAACCATAATGTCTAGATTAAGGGAAGTGATAGTACCACTTTATTCTGCTCTTGTCAGACCCCACCTGGAGTCCTGTGTCCAGTTCTGTGCGCCTCAGTTAAAAAGGATGTTGACAACCTCGAGCGGGTGCAGAGGAGGGTGACCAGGATGGTTGAGGATCTGGAGGAAATGTCTTATGAGGAATGGCTTAGGGAACTGGGAATGTTTAGCCTCTCTAAAAGAAGACTGATGGGGGATTTGATAGCTATGTTTAAATATTTGAAAGGATGTCATATTGAAGAGGGAACAGGTTTGTTTTCCATGGCTTCAGAGACTACGACTGAGGGCAATGGTTTCAAACTACAGCAAAAGAGATTCCATTTGAACATTCGGAAGAACTTCATGACAGTGGAATATGCTGCCACAAAGGGTGGTGGAGTCTCCTTCCTTGGAGGTTTTTAAGGAGAGGCTGGATGGCCATCTGTCAGAAATATTGTGATGGAGTCCCTGCATGGCAGGGGGTCGGACTAGATGGCCCTTGAGGTCTCTTCCAACTCTATGATTCTATGATTCATTCCCATGAGAAACCATGCCTCTTAAGACAAAAATTTTATAAGACAAATTGACCCGTGGAATGAATTAAATTCATCTTAGGAGGCAGCGCTGTAATAAACAGACAAATAAATAGAATGCTGAAGTTTTAAAAAGTGGGGAGTAAGTAGTGAATCAAGAAGCAACCTAGCAGACATGACAAAATTTCATCATTTTAGAAACTGATGCTGCTTCCCCATCGTTTGCAGATTTAATATTGAGCCTCTTAAGGCAAACACACACACGCATGCATATACATACTCATATACGTCGACACATACACATACATGCAGAACTGTCATGAAATTAGGAAGAATTTCATGACCGTTAGAGCTGTTCTGTGATGGAATATGCTGCCACCAAGGAGGGTGGTGGAGTCTCCTTCTGTGGAGGTTTTTAATCAGAGGCTGGATGGCCACCTGTCGGGAGTCCTGTGATGGGGGTTCCTGCACGGCAGGGTGCTGGATTAGATGCCCCTTGAGGTCTCTTCCAATTCTATTATCTGTGAGCTGTATGCACTATTTCTGTCTTCACTACAGTTGCAACACTTGGTGGCATTGGGAAAGCCCGCAAGATATGCTGGCCAATTTTGTTTTGTGTAGTGTGTGTGTGTTTTCTGCGTTATGTCTTGTGAGGTGGATTGTTTAATAGGAACCATGCTTCAGTTTCCCCTTCTCTCCCTGACCTCCCGAGGCTGACAAGACGAAACCTGCTGCTAGGCCACCCTGGTGAATAATTTATTTTACTTGCGTGATTTCTACCACACCTTTCTCCCCCAAACCAGAACCTGAGGTGGCTGGCAGCAGAACGGTAATTTTTAAAAGTCATGATCCAAAGCTGGCCCCTTCTGCTAAACGTTCCTTCAGAAAGTTGGGCGGTATATAAATACAGTGGTACCTCAACTTACGAATGTAATCTGTTCAGAATGCATGCTCTTAAGTCGAACTACTCTTAAGTCAGGGTACCTATCTAAAAAACAGAAAAATTAAGTTAACAAAAAAATTGAAAAAAAATTGGAAGTCGAGCAGACCATATCTAAAATTTGTAAGGCAAAAGTTAAAATGCCAACAGTTTTCCGCTCTTAAGTCGAATTGCTCTTAACTTGGGGTACCACTGTAAATAAATAAATAAATAAATAAATAAATAAATAAATAAATAAATAAGCAGAAGTGATTCCTTGACATAGTCATTGACAAGTCAATGACATACTAATTGACATACATAATTGACTTTAATATTGCCAGAACTTTTAGGGTGATCAACCCTTGTTAAGTTTATGTGTGTTGTGTCGTTACAGCCATGACTGACACTTCGTGACTCCATGTCCATGGAGTTTTTCTTGGCAGGAATACTGGTGTGGCTTGCCAGTTCCTACTCCAGGCGCCTACAGCACCTGGTATTCCCTGGTGGTCTCCCATCCAAGTACTGTACTAACCAGGGCTGACCCTGCTTAGCTTCCGAAATCAGGCGAGATCGGATGCACTTAGGGCATCTAGGCAGCTTGTTAAGTTTATACCTAGGCTAATTAATGCAGTTGTCCTGGCCAGATAAAACTTGGTAGTCTTAAAGCCACGACAGAATTTTATTTATTTATTTATTTATTTTATGGCTTATATAACGCCTGTCTTCCCAAAGAAACTCCGGGCGGTTCACAACAGAACAGAAAAACAACAACAAATCATGTAAACAAACAACAAACAATTTAAAACAATTTAAACAATATAACTTCATAATATAAAAGGCAAAAAGAAAGATGGTGGGAAAAAATAAAAAATTATAAAAAATTAAAATTTAAAGTCACCAAATGCCTCACGGAAAAGCAAGGTCTTTAGAGCTTTCCTAAAGGCTGGCAGGGACTGTGCAAGGCGCACTTCGCTCGGAAGGTGGTTCCAAAGAACAGGGCCAGCCACAGAGAAGGCTCGGCTACGAGTAGACGTTTTCTGAGCCTCCCTGGGCGTGGCCACCCGCAGCGAGTGCGTCCGCGACAACCGAGTTGGTCGGGCCGCAGTTGACCGCTGGGGGATCCGCTCTGCCAGGTAGTCAGGTCCCAGGCCATGGAGGGTTTTATAAATTAAAACCAAGACCTTGAATCTAATTCGGGATGCAACGGGTAGCCAATGCAGGCGAGCCAGAACTGGGGTGATGTGTTCGTATCGACGCACACCCGCCACCAGCCTGGCTGCCGCATTTTGTACCCGCTACAATCGCCGAAGGAGAGTCAAGGGCAACCCCATGTAGAGAGCGTTGCAGTAATCTATTCTCGACATCACCAACGCTTGCACAACAGTTCTCAGGGAGTCCCCGTCGAGGTATGGACGAATCTGGGCAATCTGTCGAAGGTGGAAAAAAGCAGTCCTGGACATGGTGGCCACCTGGGCCTCCATGGTAAGGGCCGGGTCCAGGACCATGCCCAGATTCCGGAGGCTCTTCGCTAGCTGGAGGGAAACGCCCTCCAGTCTGGGGAGAGGGCCTCCGTAACTGGAAGGGGAGTTCCCAAAGTACATAACCTCGGTCTTCTCAGGGTTGGGTTTGAATTCATAATAGGAGGGGAAAATACATTATAAACATAAAAACCGATGAAGTCCAGACACCAAGATTTTACCACCGGACACATACCACAAGCTGTATGCCTAGCACAGAAGCTGACAGCATTATGTTCTACCCAGTCACAATCTTGGGCCAGGTTTGCCTAGGTTTGGGGCCGGATTCTTCCCAAGACTCATTCCCAGACGTGGCCTTTGCCCCTTCAAAGAGAGTGGGTTTTGGGGGTTTTTTGCAATGTGGCAGAAAGAGAAGGCTGTAACTCTTAATACTCTCTCTCTCTGGGGTGCCCTGACTCTGTTGCTTCCCCGTCTGCTTGTGCTTTTTGCTCAATTCTGACCTTGTCCTTTTCCGGGCTGTTCCTCCTCGCCAGGGGCTTCCTTTTATGGTGTTTGCCTCAGAGGCGTCATGTCGTGCCATTCTGGCCAAGCACTCAGTCCCCAAATCATGAATCACTCTTAGCGGTCGGACAAGGATCTTGAGATATGCAGAAGCATTGACAAAAGAGGGCAGAGACAAGGCCGTGTGTGTGTGTGGGGGGGTTGGGATAATAGTCCCATGAGGACCAATGGAGCTCAGTGTTGGTGGTGGTGGTGGTGGGGGGGGTTGAATGTCACGGAAAGGGGGAGACCTGGGCTCAAGGTGGAAGGCAGAAAAGTGATAAAGTAATCTCCCGCCTATTGTTGGGGTTGGGGGCCCGGCCCAACCCGCAATAATGGGAAATCCACAGTATGTGGATGTTGGGTTCGGTTGGGACCGGGGGGGGGGTATATTTGGGGTCTCCTACACTTACCTGAGGTCTGGCCCCCTTGGAGGCCCCAGAAGTGGTTTACAGCAATCTGGTTTGCAGGAAAGCACTTCTGGGGCCTCCAACGGGAAGCCCATCAGAGGCCCGTTTGGGGCAGCGCCAGGCCTCTGTTAAGTGTAGGAGGCCTCAAACAGGCCCAAGCCGCTGACCCCAGGGGGCCTTGCCTTTTACGTACTCTGGGTGCCATTCTTGTGTGACTAGTATGGTACACAGATGCCCTGCTGCGGTATATCAGGAAACATTTCTTCCAAAATAATTATATTGTATTTAAGAATATGTAATTAGATTATAGTTATTTTTTTTAAAAATCATTGTGTGTGTGGTTTTTTGTTGTTGTTAAGATCAGCAGTTTGCAGGCGCTATTAGAGAAAAGCTGGCTGGGATCATCATCATATAAATTTTATTGCGTTGCTCACAGGGCCATTGCAAATTGCATCAAGTAAAAACAGTACAATAAAATATCAATAAAATAACAATACAAATACAGTGGAACCTTGACTTGCATCATATTGGACTTGCATCAAGAAGGGGCCTGTTTGACTTGAGTCGCAGGCTTTGACTTACATCTCGGAGCCCCAGTGCAAGGCACTGGAATCGGGTGGCAGCCACGACCCAGCATCGCGGCTGCTGTCTCCAAACTGCTCCTGCCTTTTTCCTCTCCTCCGGCAGCGGGGGCTTCGGCGAGGCCAGCTCTGAGCACCTGGAGCTGGTCCTCGGCCTCGCTGAAGCCGCCATTGCCACCAGAGGAGAAGAAGGGCCAGGAGCTCGGGGCTGGCCTCGCTGGGTAGACAGTTGGCTCAGTCTTGTAAAAACCTGGCTGCAGAAGTCTGGTCCACAATGGAAGCATTTTAGTTGGGGAACTGTACATTTATGGGACTCTAATGGTAAGCCTAGAGTTGTTCAGAACTTGGAACGTCAGGTTAAAAATCAGTAAAACTTAAATGTTAGACATTGTTGTTATGAACATTAAAAAGTGGAGGCGTATAACTTGTGGACTATAATTCCACTGCCTCCTCCTCTCTTTGAAGAGACATTTCATTTACATCCCCGGAAGGAATCTCCTATCCCAGTCAAATTTGTGTTAAATTGCTGTTTTCATGGGTCTTTTTCATCATCTGGAACAGATTAATCCACTTTTCCATTACTTTCTATGGGAAAAGTTCGTTTGACTTAAGTCTAGACCTCTGGAATGGAATAATGATGTAAGTCAAGGTCCCACTGTAGATAAAAAGATATCAATTTGACTATTAGAAGTAGTAGAAGCAACTTTCAGTTTAATAAGTAAGGAACAGAACCTTGCCATTTGAATCGTAACAAATTTATCTCTATCACAGAGTAAGATTTTGAGCTTTTCTTCGTCAGATCTACCAGGATATTTTTCTAAAATGAATTTCAAAAGTCTTTCACGATGAATTGCAAATAGTGGGCAATAAAGCATGACATGTAACCAAGTTCTCGACAGATTTTTTATCACAAGAGCAGACTCTTATGGTATGGGGATTGTGCATAACAGCCCTTTAGGTTGGCAAGTCGTAGCAAGAGTAAATGCTTTTCTATGTTCAAAGTTTGTTAAATTAGCAAAATAGGCTTAGGTGTAATGTTCTTATAAAAAAGGGCTGTTTTTAGAGTACCAAGCGAACCTATATCTGTTTGAACGCAGAGGTCAGATAATCTTTGCTTTAGTAAATGTTTAGCTGCTGTCAATCCAAGGTGTCCCACATGCTCTTGAGAAGAACCAAGTTTGGCTACGAGAATCAGTACAAAAAAAATCCATGATCCAGAGTTCATCTCCCCATAGGATGATGTTAAAAATTCAGAGTGGGTAATAAACAAGATTTTCAGCCAATACTGTTGGCGGTACCCCCATCAACTCCTTCTGCACTAGTCAGATTAGAATTGGCATTAATGTCAATAACAACACTAATTAGCAAATCAATAATTAATTATTGGCTGGGATAGATCAGATAGTTTGGTCCCTGGCTGCATATCCAGCGGTTGGGAGTTTGATTTGCCCACTGTGCATCTCAGAAGAGAGCCAGCTTAGGTGGCCTCGGGCAAGCTGTTCCGTCCCAGGGTGCTCCCAGGAAAAGGGACTGACCA
>JAHTLZ010004334.1:29214-44914 GCA_023846285.1 Phrynocephalus versicolor
GGGAGTTGATCAACAGCTTTGGTGGGTGTGACGACACCTCGTTTTTAAACGTGTGATTGTGATGAAAAATGTGAAGGGTAGGGAACCAACTCATTAATCTTCACAATATCCACTTGGTAATGCTGCCACCTTTTAAATCGTCGCCTTATGAACTGGGACAGACTCAGATGTATAACATAAAAATAATGATGAAGTTTATTGAGAAAATAAATAAATACAATAATGTCTGAAGTTGGTATGCGTTGCCTTAAACATAAAATAGATTAATTCAACTCTTCAAGTCTCCCTGTCTTTAATAACCAGTAAACAGTAAAGCCCTCACTGCCTGACTGAACTCTCACAGAGCTGTGCTCTCTCCCAGCACTCACTCTTAACTAACTCAACTCCCTTAACTAACTCTCACAGACCAGCCTCCACCAATTTTATACCATACCATCCCCTGCCCTCCTGCTGGGATTGGCTGATAATTTACATATGTATTTCTCCTGAATCCAGGGTGTTGTCACAGTGGGTTGATTGCTTTTTACGGGCTGGGACAGTAAGAACAGAAAAAAGAATTTTTTTTTTACCCAGCGTGTTGTTAGTCTGTGGAACTCCCTGTCAGAGGTGGTGGTGATGGCATCTGGCCTGGATGCCTTCAAAAGGGGATTGGACCGATTCCTGGAAGAAAAGTCCATCCCAGGTGACATACCATGATGGAGATATGTCATCTCCAGGCTTAAAAGTGGGGTCCTTCCAGGGCCAGAGGCAGGGGAGTGGGATCAGGAGACAGAGATCTAGTCTCGTGCGTTCCCAGAGGCATCTGGTGGGGCCACTGTGAGATACAGGAAGCTGGACTAGATGGGCCTTTGGCCTGATCCAGCAGGGCTCTTCTTATGCTCTTATGTACCCCAGAAGTATTTCAGCAACAAAGGCTGTGGCTGGAGTACTTGAGAAGGAAAAATGGCTGAAACAACCCAGCCCAGCAAGTTTTAACTTTCTGGGACCGAGTCCTTGAGCCTTAGAGAAGACTTTTCGGCAGCCAGGAGAACTTGCTTGCTCTGTTGCCGCTTTGGCCAGCGGCCGGGGCTTGACAAAAAAGCAGCTTCCGGGCAGGAACAAGACCCTTTTATAAATCTTCACAAGGCCTGTGGAGTCCTTTTTGAAAAATGAGAGATTCTCAGGATTATTTCAAATGCCCGGACCGATTTTCTTTTTGCAGCTGTGAACGCTTCCTGTGGCTTTTTGCCCCTTTGAAAGCAGCTCCTTTTCTTTATAAAAAGCATGATCTGGCAACTTTTGCAAAGGGGTTGGATTGCTTAAAGTTAAAAAAAAATGGGTTTGCAATCGAAGCAGTGCCTGGGGAGATTAGGAAACACCACTGGGAGAGAACCCTGGGCAGATCAGGAAAAGGCCGCAGGGAAACAGTACAAATGCAGGAATGGATGACACCTTTAATTGACTGTTAAAAATATGAAACCAAAACCCAAAAACAAACAGTGAGCTTTCAATGATAGTTCATCTTCTGAATTGTTCCAAACTGAACTGCTGTTATTAATGTCCCAAATTCACATCACCAAAGGTGAAGATGTTAGCTTCTTAGATGCACCTGCTGCTTGTAAATCAGGCATGTCCAAACTTCAGCCCTCCTGATGTTTTGGACTACAACTCCCAGAATTCCAAGCCTGTATTTCCAGTGGCAAAGGACTGTGGGAGTTGCGGTCCAAAACATCTGGAGGCTGAAGTTTGGACATGCCTGTTGTAAATCATTCTGTCTCTACCATTAAGCAGAAACAGTTTGTTCAGGGTCACCATATTTTCCCCTCTCTAAAAGATCCCACCATGCACAAAGATGCCTTCCTCACATTTTGAACTCAAGATTTTTAAAAATGAACAAATCCTGCCAGAAAGGAAAGGAAACAGGGGAGGGGGGTGGAGAACCCAACCGGATGCCAGTGAATCAGCCGAGCAGAATCCTTGCCCAGCTGAGGTTTCCCTTCCAGTTTGGGTTCTCCTACACAAGCACACAGTGGGCTAGAGCGCTGAAATATCGGCTGCAAAGTTGGTGGTTCAAATCCCAGGTGCTGCGTCGCGGAGTGAGGTGCTGGTGTTCACCCCAGCTCCTGCCAACCTGGGAGTTCGAAAGCAGGTAAATGCAAGTAGATAAATAGGTGCCGCTGTAAAAAGTGGGAAGGTAAGCAGTGTTCACTGTGCAGAAATGCGTTCAGCCATGCCGGCCACATGGCTACGGCCTTGCACAACACTGGCTCTTTGGCTTGGAAATGGAGATGAGCTCCGCCCCTAGAGTCAGGCATGACTAGCACACTTGTGTAGGGGGAACCTTCACCTTACACACACACACACACACACACACACACACACCTGTTTTCCCTTTCTTTTTCACTGGCTCTTTCATTGCCCTCCACCTTTCCAAAATGCCCTTTTCTGCGGCAAACCCCGGGGGGGGGGGGAGGGTTGTTGAGCAGCTCAGACTGCCTTCCCTGCTCTGATTTCTGCAACAACAACAAAGTGGAGAGGTGTTAGGGAAAGACGGGGGATAGTGAAAGAGGCCGAAAAGGAAAGGGGAAATAGTTCTTTCTCTCTGTCTCTCTCTCTCTCTCTCTCTCTCTCTGTGTGTGTGTGTGTGTGTGTGTGGAGGAGAACCCAAACTAATACTGGTGAAAGAGTCTGGAAAGGAATGGGGGGAACAGCAAGGTCTGTTTGGCTTCTCCCCCACCCCTCGGGAGAGGCTTCCATGTATATGATACCCCTTAATTTTCAGTGTCACGATTTGGGGGCGGGGATAGTGTTGCATATACAGAAAAAATATGGTCCTGCCTCCTTCCAACGGATGTACAACCAGCCCAGCGGCTGTGGGACATGCTCCTTCTGTGCATGCGAGCCCCTTATAAATCTGAATACATGCCCTTTGGGGGGGTTGGTGGGGGAAGATCGGAATACGGCCAAGCCCCCATTGGATTTGGAGAAGATCACGTTGGAGGGAGGGCTTGCATCTTTTCGTGGCCGCCTTGCTAGTGGGCGGCCTGTTCCTGTCCATTTCCCCAGGATGGAGAGCTCAAGCGTGGTGGAGAGCCTCCACTCCCTCTCGATCCCCAAAGCTAGGGTTTCTCTCTCCAGGAGAGCTCCCCGTTGCCGTGTTGCACAGAGATGCTGCAGCCGCCCGGCGGCACCACGGCTGCGTTTCCAACCGTGGTGGTTCACTGCCCCTCTGGCAGCTTCTCGGCCGAAGGACTAAGCTCCCCTTGCCTTGCGCCGCCTGCCCTTTATGGCCACCGTTCCGCTTCGGCACCGTATCCAGATGCTGTGCCGCCCCGAGGCCCATCGGTCATCTGGCAGGGCCAGAAGGGAGGTATCGAGGGTGGGCAGCATCAAACCCAGATGCGTCCTCTGAGCTCCATCCTTTGCCCTTCTAATTAGATTCTCCACTATTAGCTTTTCCCTCCCTGTGCTTCTGGGTTTTTTTTTTTTTTAAGGCAGATTGCCCAAGTGGAGGGAACAATTTCTGCATTTCCTAATGAGCTTTTCCGGAAGTGTGTCGACCTTGTTGGAGGAGAAGAAAACAATAGCTCTCATTATGAGTGTCTTAATGGTCTCCACAGACTCTCTCTCTCTCTCTCTCTCTCTCTCTCTCTCTCCAAATCCTCTCTGCCTTTTGAGCATCCCTCTTCCTCAAGATAGGCGAATGTCCAGAGGTCAAAAACTGTGCTCACGAACTAGGGGTTCAATCCCAGGTAGCAGGTAGCTCATGGTTGACTCAGACTTCCATCCTTCCGAGGTCGGTAAAATGAGTTCCCAGCTTGCAGGGGCGGGGCGGGGGTCCCAATGTGTAGCCTGCATCCTGTAAATAAAAACTGTAAACTGCCCAGAGACTATTTGAAGTGGTATGGGCCGACATATAAGCAGAACACTTTGCTTTGCTTTTGTTTTTTTATTTTGAATATTTTACCCCACCTTTCTCCTTGGAAAAGGACCCACGGTGGCTTACAGTAATGAGGGATAATATACAGCCCAGAACATATAAGACCTATTCAAGTTAAAAACAGGGAATTAGGAGAGGCATCTTAGAACGTTAAAAGGTAACCGTAGAGCTACAAAGAGCACACAAAAATAAAAGGAAAAGGGCAAATAACATGGAAAACACTGGTGTTCTTATGAAATCAATCAATGCAAAGTTGGAGAGAGAGGCAGGAGATCTCTCAGTGCCATTTGCGGGGAATTGTAAGTAGGTGAAGATATCTGCTTGGGAATAACCTGAAGCAAATGGTGAGAGCCGCTGTGTGAGACAGAATGCTGGACCGGATGGGCTGTGACCTGTCCCAACAAGGCTGTTCTTATGCTCTTATGTATGGTAATGCATATAAAGTTATATAGTAGGAAGTCCCTCCTTCCGGGAAAGCTTGCCTGAAGAGGATGGCCTTTGCCTCTTTCTGGAAAGATAGCAGGGACAGGGCAGTCCTGGCCTCCAACTTGAAAATGTGGTCGTTATCTGCCACATTTTAAAAGATGGGGGTGGGGAAAGTACAGTAGGATCTTTTGTCTCAGTCCAGAAGAATAATGAGCTGATGGAAGTCATAAGAACCTAAGAAGAGCCGTGCTGGATCAGGCCCATCTAGTCCAGCTTCCTGGATCTCACAGTGGCCCCACCAGATGCGTCTGGGAGCGCACAAGACTCGATCTCTGTCTCCTGATACCCCTCCCCTGCCTCTGGCCCTTGAAGGACCCCGGTTTTAAGCCTGGAGATGACACATCTCCATCATGGCTTGTCACCTGTGATGGACTTTTCCTCCAGGAATCCATCCAATCCTCTTTTGAAGGCATCCAGGCCAGATGCCATCACCACCTCTTGTGGCAGGGAGTTCCACAGACTAACAACACGCTGGCTAAAAAATATTTTCTTTTGAGTGTATGTCCCCTAGTTCTGGTATTTTGCGAGAGGGAGAAGAGATTCCCTCTATCCACTTTACTCATGCCCTGCATTATTTTGTACCTCTCAATCCTATCCCCTCTCAGGCACCTTTTTTCCCAGACTAAAGAGCCCCAAATGTTTTAGCCTTTCCTCATAAGGGAGGTGCCTCAGCCCAGGAATCATTTTAGTCGCTCTCTTCTGCACCCTTGTCCTGAGGACGCTACCTTTCGTTTGGGACGGGTGCGTCCGAGGCTTTCCCCACCGCTGCTCGGTAGCTATGGGGTTAGGAGGATATCACAGAGGTGGTGGTTACGGCTTGTGCGGATTCACGGCAGCAGGGGATGGACTGGATGATCTTGAAGGGTCCGTTCTGAGGTTATTTTTTGTCTCATTCTATTCTAAAGCCTGCGGCACCGTCGCTGTCAGCCAGAGCTGACCGCGTTTGTTGGAGTGAGGCTAGGGGTCTGATTATCCCTTGTACAGGACCTTCCTCTATCTCTGTCTACAGCATGGAAAAATGCCAGGCCTTGGGGCTAGCATGTCCCAGGAGGCGGCGCTGGGGGTGGGCTGGGGAACATCTCCTAAAAAAGAAAGCCAGGCTGCCAAAAAGATTGGCCTGTCCCTGGTGTGCTGTGCTGTGTGTGTGTGTGTCCTGCCAGGTCCTGGCTCAGAGGGGGCCTCCCAGCTTCTTCTCCCATGCCAGGCAGCCCAGTCCTCTCCAATCAGCGGCTCTTTCCTGAACCGACGACCGGCACAGCAGATGGTTCTCCCTGGGTTTTTTTAAATTGCTTGTAGAACAATATGGGGAGAGGAGGTGTGTGTATGTGTGTGTGTGTGTGTGTGTGAGAGAGAGAGAGAGAGGAAGGGACGGAGGGAGGGAGGGAGGGAGGGAGGGAGGGAGGGAGAAGGTGCAGGCACGGTGTCCCTCTGCAAGTCCGGCTGGCTGGATGGACCCTTGCTCGCTTTAAGAAAAGTTTGCAGACTCTGGTGTACATCCTCTGGGCAGCGAAGGGTAGCAGTCACTGTGGCTGCTTTTTGCTTTCGGTTGCCACAAGCGACTTGGTCTGTCTCGGCGTGCTTTTGAACTCAGGACCTTCATTGCCAGCAAGGCAGTTCTCGCTGCCCAGCAAAGGACGAGGATGAGTCGTGTGAATGCCCGGGACTTGTTCCAGTGTGGTTTGTGGTTTAGAACCAACACTAGGAATGCTGGTTCTCAGCCCCAAAGCCCCAAACGGGTTAGGTCCAAGTTCCCTCCAAGGATGCATCTCCCTCTGTGAGCCTGTCTGGGTGTTAAGCTCATCAGGGAAGGCCTTTCTCTCAGTCCTTCCACCTTCACAGATACACTAGGTGGGGACACGGCAAAGGGCCTTCTCTGTGGCTGCTCCCTGCCTTTGGAACTCCCTCCCACTGGAGGCCCAACTGGCCCCATCTTTGCCATCCTTCCAATAAGATATTTCTCTTTAGGCAAGCTTTCCCTCAGTGACTTGCACCCTGAAGGTTTCCCCCCCCCAACGTATGTATGTATGTATGTATGTATGTATTCATTTATTCATTTATTCATTCTTGAGCCCCTCTGGCTACAAAGGCTCCTCTGGGCAGTTTCTAAAGTAACGTAATAAATAACAGAACATAGATAGATAGATAGATAGATAGATAGATAGATAGATAGATACTTGTCATTGTACATAGTACAATGAAATTGAATACTATCCCTGGTGCAATTAAATAGAAAAAAAATTAAAAGGTGAAGAGAATGAAAAGCACTCATGCAGATCCATGACATCCATCACAACTCCCCAAGGTCACACTATTTGGTCACAGCGATTAAGATGGTCATGGCTCTTGGATCGAAACTGTTTTTTAATTTGTTTGTTCTTGCTTTTGTTACTCTGTATAAAAAATATCACAGAAGCGAAAGGAATTAAAATTAACATCAATGCACCTGAATTAAATGACATGTAACTCACTAGGGGAACAATAAAGGGGTGATGCCCCCCCCCCCCCGTGAGGGGCATTGGATGCCGCGTCCCTTGGCACAGGCCCAAGAGTTTTCACCTCCCGCCTCACGCAGCCTCGTCGCCCTTTTAGGATTTGTACATTTACTGCTTTTAGCTTTCTATGTTGTTGTTGAGTGATATAATAAGCCACCTTTTAAAGGGAGAAAGGTGGGGTTAAAAAATACTGTAAATAAATAAATAAATAAATATGACATTTCAAGCCAAGAGGGAGAGACACAGAGAAAGGCGCCCCCAAAGTCACCCGGGAAGCTTTCTGGTTCAGTGGAAACTTGAACCCTGGTTTTTCAAAGTTTTTGGAAAGAGCTTGATTCCATCCAAGTCATAGGAAAGGTAGCCAGGTCTCTCTCTCTCTCTCTCTCTCTCTCTCTCTCTCTCTGTGTGTGTGTGTGTGTGTCCTGTTTATACAGCCTCCATGCCCTATCATCTCTGTTCTCTCTTGTGTACATGTTTTTCCCAGCAAAAACACAAGCACCATATTTTCTCTCTATAAGACGCCCCCATGTATAAGACACCCCCAGCACACTATTCCAGCCCAAAATTACACTTTTTGCAACCACGCGGTTCTCTCCTTGGCTGACTTCCATGTACAGGTATAAGGCAACCCTCATTTACAGGTCAGACAATTTTAGACAAAAATATAGTCTTATACATGGGTGAAATGCTGTACGTTGCTACTCACCAGAGGTTTCCTGAAGCAACTCATCCATCACCTTTAGATAAGACATGGGGGAGTTTGGCATAAAATATATATTTTTAATGAAACCTGGACCACTTCTGGTTTTGCTCCCGTGCAGTTTTTTGTTGTCCATGGAGGACTCCTGTGTTTGAAAGCCGGTCCTTTGAAGCGGTCCACCAGGCTCAGACCATCGTGGCATTTCAGGGTTTGCAAAGACTGTGAGACATAGAGGAATATTCCAAAGATGCCACACAGGTCCTCTAAAGAAGGGTGGAGATAAGAGATTTCTGTAAATAACGGTTGGTTATGTTGGCGTCTCCTGCCTTTCCTCTAGTCAGATCTAGGCGGTGGGTGGGGTGGGTGGGTTTGCACACGGCCTTCAACTTCCCCATATTATGCATTGGGGACCCATTCTTGGTGGGATCAGATTTCTGTGGATTCGCTTTGCCACAGCTTGAAAAAATAAATATTAAATGAAAATTTTAATCACTTTGCCACTGCTTGAAAAAAAAATTAAATGAAAAAGCCCAGAGGTGTGTACAGTATTTGTCTGTCTTTCCATGGTGTATTTACCAGGACTCACACTAGAGGGAGCCAGAGACCATCCTCCTATGTGTCGGCCCTTTCTCTAAAAAGAGAAATTCATTTTAAACCCTCCCCCCCCCCAACTCTCCCTTTTCTCCTTTAACCCTCCCAATCGGCTCATGGGAGAAGTACGTTCGGGCTGAACAAGGATTTAAACCCACCTCCCGTAAGCCAGGTTTCCGTCCTGGCTTCTACTGCCAAAGGGCTGCCTGTTTGAGGCCCTTGGCCGTTGATCCTAGCGAGGTCTTTTCAAACTAGCCAGCAGGCATGTCCAAACTTCGGCCCTCCAGATGTTTTGGACCACAGCTCCCACAGTCCTTTGCCGCTGGCAATCTAAGCTTGGAATTCTGGGAGTTGTGGTTCAAAACATCTGGAGGGGTGAAGTTTGGACAAGCCTGATTCTAGCATCTCTTGCCTTTTGCTAGGGAAAGGCGAAAAAGTTTGCCTAGCGTCAATCTTGAAATACATCTGAGAACACTCCAGGCAGTTTTGGCCTGTTGAGGTAAGGCAGGCATGTTCTGCTTATATATACCGCTTATATATACCGTCCAAACTTCGGCCCTCCTGATGTCTTGGACCACAACTCCCAGAATTCCAAGCCTGTATTTCCAATGGCAAAGGACTGTGGGAGTTGTCCAAAACATCTGGAGGGCCAAAGTTCGGACATATCTGGGGTAAGGAAATTGTGGCCGTTTGGCTTGGTTTCCAGCACAGGGACTCTACCGGTCAGAACTGGCACGAAGAACATTAAGTTGAATTTAATTCCCAAAGCAAAGGGATCCACCTTTGGCTTTCAACGAAAAGGAAGCAGTTGGGCTGGTTCAATACAGCCGTTTCTCTCCATTTGTACATCTTCCCCCCCCCCTGCGTTGGTTCATTTGTTCCTTCCTTCCTAGGGAAATACAGCTTCTACGGCGGCTACGGCACAAAAATGTCATCCAGCTGGTCGATGTACTGTACAACGAGGAGAAACAGAAGATATATCCTTTCTTGGGTTCCCCGCTGCCAAATTCTTCACGGAGAGATTTGAATTCTGTTGCTGTTTCCCTCCTCAAAAATGGCCTCATCCCCTCCTGCCTTCTGAAGGCTCCCCATCCCTGTGTTCAGGATGAATGCTTCATTATCTCAGTTTCCTCAGTGCAGAACCACGGTTTCTTGGTCCTCGTGGAGTGAGGAACTGTGGAGGGTGTATTTTCAGCTGCAAGAAACGGCACCCCCCCCCCAAAAAAAAGAAGGAAGGTAGAGGAATTTATTTGCTGTTGCCCCTGCACCCAAATTCATTTTCCTAGTACCCCCTTTTCTTGCACCCTTATTTATTTACTTATATACTGTCAGATTTTCCCAGACGGGGACTCAGGGTGCTTAACAAGGAATACCATACAATAAAATACAGAGAAAAAATAATAATCGGTTCCACAATATGGCATAAAGAACATAAACAAACCCAATAACAATCAGTAGAACCCAAATTTAAAAAGCTAAAAATATAAAACATTACTAAGGCAAGAAGGCTTCCAGGGTAGATGGCTCGTTTTCCCCAGCTCCCTCTTCTCTGGACCTACTCTTCATCCGAGAGCCTTTGCTTAAAAAATAAAGCAAGTTCCTAGTCCTCACTCTTTTGAATAAAGGGGCTAGGAGCAGGGCTGTGGAGTCAGAGTCGAGGAGTCGGAGTCGGGGGAAATTTTGGGTACCTAGAGTCGGAGTCGGAGTCGGCAAACAATGCACCGACTCCGACTCCTACTAAATTTAGATTGGAATTTTTTAAAAAAGCAAGTTTAAATGTCCCAGTTCACAAAAAGTTATAATTAATGACTTCTCTACTGTAAGAATAAAGACCAATGCATGCAGTGCCTCATGTAACTGCAAAACGAACACATTAAGTGACCGTGAAGAAGCATGCTTTTCATGTGCTTCACTATATGGCACGCAACACACAATTAGGAGCAGCAATACTTATACTTTCCATAGTGTTGTGTTCTGCTGTTACGCAGCGCCCATGGGTAACCTAGCCTCTCACTGATAAGGGATTAAGTAAATATGTTTTTTGCAGAACTAGAGACACTTGTATAAGTGAAAGGAATGGAGGGTCAATGTTTCAAGGAATGTATAAAATACATTCACATATTAATACAGAGGAGTCGGAGTCGGAAGTACAAAAAAACTTCGGAGTCGGAGTCGGGGTCGGAATATTTATCTACTGACTCCACAGCCCTGGCTAGGAGGAGGTGGAAGCTGCAGTAAAACCGAGTCAGGGCACCCTGCTGTGTAGGACCCATGGAATTGGGGGTGGGGGGAGCTCAGGCAGCAGCATTTCCCGGTTCCATTTGAAAAATCTCCCTAGTCACCTTTTTTGCCCCTCAAGCACTCCCGGATGCTTGCGACGCTCTTGACCCACTTTTCAAGGTTTCAGAGGCGATCAGCATCCATCTCACCCTCAAATGCAGTACTTCTCCACCGGTGGGTCCCCAGGTGTTCCTGGACCGCAACTCCCAGAAGCCTCCACCACTCGCTGTGCTGGAACGGGGTTTCTGGGAGTGGCAGTCCAGGAACATCTGAGGACCCCCCACTGGTGGAGAAACCACAACTCAAATGCCTCTCCTGGGGTTTCCCAGATAAATACTGCCCAGAGAACAGTTGCAGGCTCCTCTCTGTTCTCTATGGGTGGTGCCGGCCTTTCACAGGTCTCGGGGTGGGCCCGAGCCCTTTGGCCTGGGTTGGAAGGCTCCCTACTGGTGATCGGCCTGAGAAGGAAGGGGAAGGGGGGGGATCCCCAGGCGGGGAGGAGGAAGGGGGCAAAGAGAGGAAGAGGAAGGGAAACGAGGAACGAAAAAGGGGTGATAGAAAAGAGCAGAACCAGAGAGCCGCCACTACCCCAAGGGGACAAGTTGGGCCTACGTGATGGCGGGCATCTTCTACAGAAGCCTTGGAGCTCCATCTAGAAAGCCTTGGCTGGAGAAGGACCCCTGCGAAGGGTCTCCGGAGGCAGGCGTGGAGAGTGACTGTTCTCTCTCCTGAACTGCATCAGGCGCTCCAAAGAGAGAAGACCGCCCTGAGCCGTAGGGGGAGGGCAGTTTCCGTCCTTGAACCTCTTGAGGGACCCAATAGATCCTCCTGTCCAAGAGTCCAACCCCACGGGCCACTTCCGGGGATTTGGTTTGTGTGGGGTTTTGGGGGGGGGACAGGTGCTGAAAGGAAAGTGCAGGGTACGGTTTTGCTTTAGGGGTGAACGGTCCTTTGTGTAAGCTTCTGTTCTAGGTTTGGAAACTCCAGCTTTCTAAAGGCCAAGTGTGTGTGTGTGTTGGGGGGGGGGGTCTGCAGACCACACTGGCAGCTTTGGGGCTCCCCACCACCCCCGGCCTGGGGATTGTGCCCTTCCCACTCTTAAGCCCAAACGGACAGATTGAAACCTGGAACAGTATCGCTGGTTCCTATTTCTTCAAAGTTTAACTTGATGCTTGTTGCAACCACCAATCGGTCACGTCATATAGACAGAACTAAAATACAGTACCAAGTCATGTTGTATTTGCAAGCAACCTAAGGCAGCCTAAATGGCAACTAAGTGCAAACTGTTTTCTTAGTATATCAGCCGTGGGGCATAATTTTGCAGCCTCAGCTGCAACTTCCCTCAAGGAAGCGGAGAGGAGAAAGGAGATGTAAAATAGATCGAGTCTGCCTAGGCTGGTGTTTCAAAATTGGGGGAATGAGTGAGTGGCACAGATCTTGAGCCACATATTAGCTGGGCAAGGACCAAGATGTTGATCATGAATGGGTACTCCTGGGTATCTTTCCTTTAGAACAGCGGTTCTCAGCCTTCCTAATGCTGCAACCCTTTAATACAGTTCCTCATGTTGTTGTGACCCCCAGCCATAACATTTTTAAAAACACACACACACACACACATGCTCTGCTGTCGCCCTTCCGCACGCTGCACCCCCCCAGCCTTGGCTGCCTACCGGAAGGCTGCCCCCCCCCCTTTTTGAGCTCCCTTAAGCCCGGTGGGGGGGGGCACCACCACTACCCTGCTCGCTCATCCACGCTCACCCCTAGGGGTCCCTGGGGCTTGGTTACCTGCCTTTGCAGGGCCGCTAAGAACGCCTAGTGCTACTAGTCCCCCCCCCCCAATTTGTTCTTATTTTGAATTGTCAAACCATTTTGATTTATTGTATTTGTGCTTATTTGTTTATTTGTTCTTTTTATTATTACGATTTGATTGTTTGGTTTGATTGATTAGTTTTTATTTACTATTTTAAGTTGTTTAATCTCTTTTTAAATTTTGTATATGTTTGTAAACTGCCCAGAGTAGCTTTTTTTGCTAGATGGTTGCGGTACATACATACATACATACATACATAAATAAATAAATAAATAAATAAATAAATAAATACCTCTCCGGCTGCCAAGGCAACCTGCTGCCAGCCAGGCCTGACATCGCCCTATGCCTCCTCCTCCTTCTCCTCCTCCTCCTCCTCCTGGTGCCACTCGATCAGCCCGAGGGAGGGCTCCACGCTGTGGTGGCTTGATCGCCGCAAGCATGGTCTCATGGCTGAGCCGTTGCGTGTATTTGCGGCGAGACCACCCCCCACGCAACTGCCAGATTGCCGCCATCAGGGCCTCATGGCCTTGCCATTGCTGCTTTTAATTGTGGCGAGACCACCCCCACCCCACGTTGCCCAGGTGGCCTGGCAAGGCCCAGCTGACCATAGCTAGCGAAGGTGGTGGAAGGGGGCAGAATCCAGCCCCCACCCTACAGCTTCCCTTCGGGTGCCGGCGTGGTGCACGGCCTAATGTTGGGGCTGTGGCGGGACCCCCATGCCCCCTCCCCTTCGGCCTCCATCCCAGGGTCGGGTCCCAGCTTGTCCTGGGTGGGCCTGACCACCATCCCACACTGCACCCCCTCTTGCCCTTGGGGCCGCGACCCACCCCGGCTGGACCAGCCCCCTGCCCCCCCCGCTGTCGCGCTGGGCCAGCCATGGCGTGGGGGCTGAGGCACGTCCCTCCTGCCCACCGGGAGTTTCACAGGGCTCAGGGCAACCCCTGTGAAAGTGCCATTCAACCCCCGAAGGGGTCGCAACCCCCCCCCCCAGGGTGAGAACCGCTGCTCTTGACCCTTGTTCTCCCTCCAGAAGCTTCCTATTTCAGCAAACCTCTTACTTGCAGCACTTCTGCTGGGCAGGGTCTACATGTCCAGAGGGGGTTTCTCTATTTATTTATTCATTTATTTATTTTATTTTATTTAATTTATACCCCACCCATCTAGCCAAGTGCTATAACAGAGTGATCAGCACAAGCATATTACAGACACACACAAAATTATCTCGATTAATTTCCTATTTGACAAAAACAAATAGGAAATTAATAAACTGGAACAAAAACAAAGTGAAAGAAGGAGATTAATTGGCCTGAGATTTCCAGTGGGGAGGATGTGCCGGACACCCCCCCCCCTTGAAAGGAACCCACAAGAGGCAACCTACCTTTGGACCAAAGTCCATGTTTGGTTTTGTGGCGGGGGGGGGGAGGATGTGCAACATTGCAAGGAGACCTCTTGAGCAATAATTCCACAGTGAACTGTTAGCCTTCGGAAGACAAGAAGGGTCGCAGTTGAGCACTGCATTGCCTTGTTTTATTGGGAGAGCAAATGGAGGATCCTGTAAGATGATGGGGAGGGATATGGTGGGCAAAGCAGTTCGTGGTTTTGCCTTTTAAATACTGCTTTTTAGTGACGCAAGTGCCCTTGGGTCCTTTTTAAGGGAAAAAGTGAGGCAAGCATAATTTAAATATAATTTTATATTTACAGTATATTTAATAATTATGTAATTAAATATAATTACATTTCAAATAAATCTGTCCTTTAGAGTCCTCCCAGGACACAACAATCTGGAATCTTGCTTGTGAAGAATTTCTCGCAGGTCTCAGTTTTAGCTCTGTGGCGCTGTCATCCCGCTGATGATACAATTAATTAATTAATTAATTAATTAAATTTAAAAAGCAGCCTTATAAAATCACAGCCCCAGGGTGGCCCTTCCTCTGCCCTTGACACACAAGGACATTTTTTCTTGATTGATTCCTGGACCGTCGGCCAAACATCCACTGGCGGCTGAAACGGGCCAGGTCGGGCTGGTTTGGGGAATGGCCGGCCTCTGCCTGAGTTCCTGGATGGAGGAGGAGGCCTCGCAGAAGAACCTTCGCCGCCACCACTTTATTTATTTATTGCATTTATTGTATTTATTTTTGTATTTCTATACCGCCCATCTTCCAATGGAACTCCGGGCGGTTCACAACAAACAAAATGAAACAATAACATCAAATAAAGATAATTATTTTATGTGTGTGAAGTCACACCAGCTGGCAGTGCTTCCTTGACTCTTGGCCCTGCACGTATATGGTGATGGAGTACTGCGTTTGCGGCATGCAGGAGATGTTGGACAGCGTCCCGGAGAAGAAGTTTCCTGTTTTTCAAGCCCACGGGTAAGTTGAGACCGACAGGTGGCCTGCCTCCGACAACCGCTCAAGAGGCCCGGATGACCCCCCCCCCAAAAAAAAAACAAAAACCCGACCCTGGAATTGGGTTTCTGTGTCCCTTGGCTCTCTCTTTCGGCACCTCGGCCCACACGTGGTTGCCAGGTGAAATCCAACGGCATTTGTTAAATTAAATCACTGTTAACAGCCTAAAATAACGGTGGTTGTTTTTAACACGAGAGGCAGCCTTTGTTCCTTTATTTTTTAGGGGAAAGGTGGAGTATAAGTCTTTAATCCAATAGTTTTCCCTTTCCTTCTTTCTCTGGTCCAAAGGTTTGGCATATCATGCGATGCAGAACGTAGCTTTTAAAAATGTTTTTGTCCTCAATATTGAGGGCCCTGGAAGTTCTTAAAAATTCCCTAGGCTTTCTTGACACTTTTCTCCAGCCGTGGTAACTTCAGCCCACTTGGCTTTATTTGTTTTTAAACGAGTCTCTTAGGAGTTTTCGGTTTTTTAAAATTTAGAATTATTTTTAGGACACCTTTTTTGTCCAGAACTCCTTTGTGAAAGAAAGTGTGTGGCTATAAATATATATATATATATATATATATTCCATTGCACCAAAAAGATTCCCAGTGCCTGATAGACTAAATCCTCTATCAAGATTGCATTATTGGTACAATGATTTGATAAAGATAGCAAGTTGCTATTGAAAGCTTAGCTTACTTTTTTTGTTTGTTTTAGTAGTGACCAATAAAGGTATCATCTAGCTTACTTTTGAATTTGTTTTTCTGGTCACACGGCTCAACCCACTTATTATTATTATTATTATTATTATTATTATTTTTGGCAAAGCCACCCTGTGAGGTATGTGTGTGAGTGCGGAAGGGAGAGACTGAAGAACAGATTTGAGGGGAGGCTAATAAAACAAGGCCAGCCACACACCACCGAGCACCTAAACTGGCCAGAGCTGGAGGGTCCAGGAAACTCCCTAAGGCAGAGATGTCCAAACTTTGGCCCTCCAGATGTTTTGGACCACAGCTCCCAGAATCCCAAGT
>JAHTLZ010004335.1:0-12525 GCA_023846285.1 Phrynocephalus versicolor
CACACACACACACACACACACACACACACACACACACACACACACACCCTTCTTGTAGCCGTGGTGTGTGTGGGTGTGTGGGCAAAGTTTGGCTTGTGAAGGAGACGGAGGGAAGGGATGCCGAGGCTAAAAGAAGCGGGAGGGCGAGTGGCGCGCCGGGTCACCGTGGATCTCCCCGGTCCGCTCCTCCATTCGGCTTTCGGACCCCCTTTTTGTCCGTCCAGGCCGCCGCCGCTGCCGCCGCCGCCACCACCACCATGAACCCACCGGCTGCTTGGGCCTGGCCGCCGCCGCCTCCCCTCGCCCTTTTCCCGGGTGGGCGCGGCCATTGTGGCCGCTTCCCCCTCGCCGCCGCCGCCTCCGCCTCCTCCACTGCCGGTGGTTGGGCTGGTGGCGGGAGGAGGGGGAGGAGGAGGAGGAGGAGGATTACAAACAGATGTGGCTTCCTGCTGCTGCTGCTGCTGAGCAGCCCCTGACCCCCGTGGCGGGAGGAGACACCGGCGGCCACCGATGCCACCCCCACCACCCCTCCAACGCCGCCGCCGCCATCCTGGCCCTGGCCGGCCCGGGAGCCTTTGCCACGGCCGAGGAGGCGGCAGCGCACTGGCGGCAGCAGCAGCGGCTGCAGCAGCACCAGGAGGAGGAGGAGGAGGAGGAGGAAGATGAAGACGAGGAGGACCACGGCTGTGGCGAGCTGGAGTCTCCCCACGGTCCTAGTTTAAATGCCGCGGGGCCCCTTCCATGAGGGGAACCTCCCGGAGCCACGCCAAAGTTTCCAAAGAGGTTTGGCACACTTTCTCCTCAACCCTGTCCTCCTCCTCCTCCTCCAGCCCAGGCTGGCGCACCCTCAGAAAAGCTCCCCCGCCTCCTACAACGAGGCTCCCAGTTTTGCCGCGCGGAAGCGAGAGGAGGAGGAGGAGGAGGAGGAGGAGAGGAAAAGACACAGAGAGAGAGAGAGAGATGAAGTGAGAAAGACTGTGACAGCCGCCGCTCTTCCAGAGCAGCCAACACAGCAGAGCAGAGCTTGACGCGGCAAGGCTTCCCCTGGACCCCGAGACCCCACGCTCCTCCCCCGCCTCCCTCACCAGCAGCAGCGGCGGCAGCGGCTGCCCAGCCACCATTCTTTCTCTTCCTCCTCCCCCCCCAGTTTGGAAGAGACCGCCTGAAGCCTCTGACGAAAAGAAGGAAAGGCGGGAGCGGGCGGTGGTGGTGGTGGTGGTGGTGGATTTCCCTCTGGAATGGAAATGGAAACAACCGCTCAAGCCCTGACGGTCCAGCGCGCTGGCCATCTCCAGACGCTCTCTCTCTCTTCTAAAGCATGTTATTTTGCACGTGCCCGCCCTTTCTGACAGTCACCTCCCGGAGCCGCGGCAAAGGTTCCAAAGAGCCGCATGCGGCTCCGGAGCCGCAGGTTGCAGACCCCCAGTCCAGAAGAATAATGAGCTGATGGAAGTCATAAGAACCTAAGAAGAGCCGTGCTGGATCAGGCCAAAGACCCATCTAGTCCAGCTTCCTGGATCTCACAGTGGCCCTAACAGATGCGTTTGGGGGCGCATGAGACTAGACCTCTGTCTCCTGATCCCACTCCCCTGCATCTGGCCCTTGAAGGACCCCGGTTTTAAGCCTGGAGATGACACATCTCCATCATGGTTTGTCACCTGTGATGGACTTTTCCTCCAGGAATCTATCCAATCCTCTTTTGAAGGCATCCAGGCCAGATGCCATCACCACCTCTTGTGGCAGGGAGTTCCACAGACTAACAACACGCTGGCTAAAAAATATTTTCTTTTGAGTGTATGTCCCCTAGTTCTGGTATTTTGCGAGAGGGAGAAGAGATTCCCTCTATCCACTTTACTCATGCCCTGCATTATTTTGTACCTCTCAATCCTATCCCCTCTCAGGCACCTTTTTTCCCAGACTAAAGAGCCCCAAATGTTTTAGCCTTTCCTCATAAGGGAGGTGCCTCAGCCCAGGAATCATTTTAGTCGCTCTCTTCTGCACCCTTGTCCTGAGGACGCTACCTTTCGTTTGGGACGGGTGCGTCCGAGGCTTTCCCCACCGCTGCTCGGTAGCTATGGGGTTAGGAGGATATCACAGAGGTGGTGGTTACGGCTTGTGCGGATTCACGGCAGCAGGGGATGGACTGGATGATCTTGAAGGGTCCGTTCTGAGGTTATTTTTTGTCTCATTCTATTCTAAAGCCTGCGGCACCGTCGCTGTCAGCCAGAGCTGACCGCGTTTGTTGGAGTGAGGCTAGGGGTCTGATTATCCCTTGTACAGGACCTTCCTCTATCTCTGTCTACAGCATGGAAAAATGCCAGGCCTTGGGGCTAGCATGTCCCAGGAGGCGGCGCTGGGGGTGGGCTGGGGAACATCTCCTAAAAAAGAAAGCCAGGCTGCCAAAAAGATTGGCCTGTCCCTGGTGTGCTGTGCTGTGTGTGTGTGTGTCCTGCCAGGTCCTGGCTCAGAGGGGGCCTCCCAGCTTCTTCTCCCATGCCAGGCAGCCCAGTCCTCTCCAATCAGCGGCTCTTTCCTGAACCGACGACCGGCACAGCAGATGGTTCTCCCTGGGTTTTTTTAAATTGCTTGTAGAACAATATGGGGAGAGGAGGTGTGTGTATGTGTGTGTGTGTGTGTGTGTGAGAGAGAGAGAGAGAGGAAGGGACGGAGGGAGGGAGGGAGGGAGGGAGGGAGGGAGGGAGAAGGTGCAGGCACGGTGTCCCTCTGCAAGTCCGGCTGGCTGGATGGACCCTTGCTCGCTTTAAGAAAAGTTTGCAGACTCTGGTGTACATCCTCTGGGCAGCGAAGGGTAGCAGTCACTGTGGCTGCTTTTTGCTTTCGGTTGCCACAAGCGACTTGGTCTGTCTCGGCGTGCTTTTGAACTCAGGACCTTCATTGCCAGCAAGGCAGTTCTCGCTGCCCAGCAAAGGACGAGGATGAGTCGTGTGAATGCCCGGGACTTGTTCCAGTGTGGTTTGTGGTTTAGAACCAACACTAGGAATGCTGGTTCTCAGCCCCAAAGCCCCAAACGGGTTAGGTCCAAGTTCCCTCCAAGGATGCATCTCCCTCTGTGAGCCTGTCTGGGTGTTAAGCTCATCAGGGAAGGCCTTTCTCTCAGTCCTTCCACCTTCACAGATACACTAGGTGGGGACACGGCAAAGGGCCTTCTCTGTGGCTGCTCCCTGCCTTTGGAACTCCCTCCCACTGGAGGCCCAACTGGCCCCATCTTTGCCATCCTTCCAATAAGATATTTCTCTTTAGGCAAGCTTTCCCTCAGTGACTTGCACCCTGAAGGTTTCCCCCCCCCAACGTATGTATGTATGTATGTATGTATGTATTCATTTATTCATTTATTCATTCTTGAGCCCCTCTGGCTACAAAGGCTCCTCTGGGCAGTTTCTAAAGTAACGTAATAAATAACAGAACATAGATAGATAGATAGATAGATAGATAGATAGATAGATAGATACTTGTCATTGTACATAGTACAATGAAATTGAATACTATCCCTGGTGCAATTAAATAGAAAAAAAATTAAAAGGTGAAGAGAATGAAAAGCACTCATGCAGATCCATGACATCCATCACAACTCCCCAAGGTCACACTATTTGGTCACAGCGATTAAGATGGTCATGGCTCTTGGATCGAAACTGTTTTTTAATTTGTTTGTTCTTGCTTTTGTTACTCTGTATAAAAAATATCACAGAAGCGAAAGGAATTAAAATTAACATCAATGCACCTGAATTAAATGACATGTAACTCACTAGGGGAACAATAAAGGGGTGATGCCCCCCCCCCCCCGTGAGGGGCATTGGATGCCGCGTCCCTTGGCACAGGCCCAAGAGTTTTCACCTCCCGCCTCACGCAGCCTCGTCGCCCTTTTAGGATTTGTACATTTACTGCTTTTAGCTTTCTATGTTGTTGTTGAGTGATATAATAAGCCACCTTTTAAAGGGAGAAAGGTGGGGTTAAAAAATACTGTAAATAAATAAATAAATAAATATGACATTTCAAGCCAAGAGGGAGAGACACAGAGAAAGGCGCCCCCAAAGTCACCCGGGAAGCTTTCTGGTTCAGTGGAAACTTGAACCCTGGTTTTTCAAAGTTTTTGGAAAGAGCTTGATTCCATCCAAGTCATAGGAAAGGTAGCCAGGTCTCTCTCTCTCTCTCTCTCTCTCTCTCTCTCTCTCTGTGTGTGTGTGTGTGTGTCCTGTTTATACAGCCTCCATGCCCTATCATCTCTGTTCTCTCTTGTGTACATGTTTTTCCCAGCAAAAATACAAGCACCATATTTTCTCTCTATAAGACACTCCCGTGTATAAGACACCCCCAGCACACTATTCCAGCCCAAAATTACACTTTTGCAACCACGCGGTTCTCTCCTTGGCTGACTTCCATGTACAGGTATAAGGCAACCCAGACAATTTTAGACAAAAATATAGTCTTATACATGGGTGAAATGCTGTACGTTGCTACTCACCAGAGGTTTCCTACAGCAACTCATCCATCACCTTTAGATAAGACATGGGGGAGTTTGGCATAAAATATATTTTTAATGAAACCTGGACCACTTCTGGTTTTGCTCCCGTGCAGTTTTTTGTTGTCCATGGAGGACTCCTGTGTTTGAAAGCCGGTCCTTTGAAGCGGTCCACCAGGCTCAGACCATTGTGGCATTTCAGGGTTTGCAAAGACTGTGAGACATAGAGGAATATTCCAAAGATGCCACACAAGTCCTCTAAAGAAGGGTGGAGATAAGAGATTTCTGTAAATAACGGTTGGTTATGTTGGCGTCTCCTGCCTTTCCTCTAGTCAGATCTAGGCGGTGGGTGGGGTGGGTGGGTTTGCACACGGCCTTCAACTTCCCCATATTATGCATTGGGGACCCATTCTTGGTGGGATCAGATTTCTGTGGATTCGCTTTGCCACAGCTTGAAAAAATAAATATTAAATGAAAATTTTAATCACTTTGCCACTGCTTGAAAAAAAATTAAATGAAAAAGCCCAGAGGTGTGTACAGTATTTGTCTGTCTTTCCATGGTGTATTTACCAGGACTCACTCATATGTGTCGGCCCTTTCTCTAAAAAGAGAAATTCATTTTAAACCCTCCCCCCCCCCCCCCCCCCCTTTTTCCTTTAACCCTCCCAATCGGCTCATGGGAGAAGTACGTTCGGGCTGAACAAGGATTTAAACCCACCTCCCGTAAGCCAGGTTTCCGTCCTGGCTTCTACTGCCAAAGGGCTGCCTGTTTGAGGCCCTTGGCCGTTGATCCTAGCGAGGTCTTTTCAAACTAGCCAGCAGGCATGTCCAAACTTCGGCCCTCCAGATGTTTTGGACCACAGCTCCCACAGTCCTTTGCCGCTGGCAATCTAAGCTTGGAATTCTGGGAGTTGTGGTTCAAAACATCTGGAGGGGTGAAGTTTGGACATGACTGATTCTAGCATCTCCTGCCTTTTGCTAGGGAAAGGCAAAAAAGTTTGCCTAGCGTCAATCTTGAAATACATCTGAGAACACTCCAGGCAGTTTTGGCCTGTTGAGGTAAGGCAGGCATGTTCTGCTTATATATACCGCTTATATATACCGTCCAAACTTCGGCCCTCCTGATGTCTTGGACCACAACTCCCAGAATTCCAAGCCTGTATTTCCAATGGCAAAGGACTGTGGGAGTTGTCCAAAACATCTGGAGGGCCAAAGTTCGGACATATCTGGGGTAAGGAAATTGTGGCCGTTTGGCTTGGTTTCCAGCACAGGGACTCTACCGGTCAGAACTGGCACGAAGAACATTAAGTTGAATTTAATTCCCAAAGCAAAGGGATCCACCTTTGGCTTGCAACGAAAAGGAAGCATTTGGGCTGGTTCAATACAGCCGTTTCTCTCCATTTGTACATCTTTCCCCCCCTTCTTTCGTTCATTTGTTCCTTCCTTCCTAGGGAAATACAGCTTCTACGGCGGCTACGGCACAAAAATGTCATCCAGCTGGTCGATGTACTGTACAACGAGGAGAAACAGAAGATATATCCTTTCTTGGGTTCCCCGCTGCCAAATTCTTCACGGAGAGATTTGAATTCTGTTGCTGTTTCCCTCCTCAAAAATGGCCTCATCCCCTCCTGCCTTCTGAAGGCTCCCCATCCCTGTGTTCAGGATGAATGCTTCATTATCTCAGTTTCCTCAGTGCAGAACCATGGTTTCTTGGTCCTCGTAGAGTGAGGAACTGTGGAGGGTGTATTTTCAGCTGCAAGAAACGGCACCCCCCCCAAAAAAAAGAAGGAAGGTATAGGAATTTATTTGCTGTTGCCCCTGCACCCAAATTCATTTTCCTAGTACCCCCTTTTCTTGCACCCTTATTTATTTACTTATATACTGTCAGATTTTCCCAGACGGGGACTCAGGGCGCTTAACAAGGAATACCATACAACAAAATACAGAGAAAAAATAATAATCGGTTCCACAATATGGCATAAAGAACATAAACAAACCCAATAACAATCAGTAGAACCCAAATTTAAAAAGCTGAAAATATAAAACATTACTAAGGCAAGAAGGCTTCCAGGGTAGATGGCTCGTTTTCCCCAGCTCCCTCTTCTCTGGACCTACTCTTCATCCGAGAGCCTTTGCTTAAAAAATAAAGCAAGTTCCTAGTCCTCACTCTTTTGAATAAAGGGGCTAGGAGCAGGGCTGTGGAGTCAGAGTCGAGGAGTCGGAGTCGGGGGAAATTTTGGGTACCTAGAGTCGGAGTCGGAGTCGGCAAACAATGGACCGACTCCGACTCCTACTAAATTTAGATTGGAATTTTTAAAAAAAGCAAGCTTAAATATCCCAGTTCACAAAAAGTTATAATTAATGACTTCTCTACTGTAAGAATAAAGACCAATGCATGCAGTGCCTCACGTAACCACAAAACGAACACGTTAAGTGACCGTGAAGAAGCATGCTTTTCATGTGCTTCCCTCTATGGCACGCAACGCACAATTAGGAGCGGCAATACTTATACTTTCCATAGTGTTGTGTTCTGCTGTTACGCAGCGCCCATGGGTAACCTGGCCTCTCACTGATAAGGGATTAAGTAAATATGTTTTTTGCAGAACTAGAGACACTTGTATAAGTGAAAGGAATGGAGGGTCAATATTTCAAGGAATGTATAAAATACATTCACATATTAATACAGAGGAGTCGGAGTTGGAAGTACAAAAAAACTTCGGAGTCGGAGTCGGGGTCGGAATATTTATCTACTGACTCCACAGCCCTGGCTAGGAGGAGGTGGAAGCTGCAGTAAAACCGAGTCAGGGCACCCTGCTGGGTAGGACCCATGGAATTGGGGGTGGGGGGAGCTCAGGCAGCAGCATTTCCCGGTTCCATTTGAAAAATCTCCCTAGTCACCTTTTTTGCCCCTCAAGCACTCCTGGATGCTTGCGACGCTCTTGACCCACTTTTCAAGGCTTCATAGGCGATCAGCATCCATCTCACCCTCAAATGCAGTACTTCTCTACCGGTGGGTCCCCAGGTGTTCCTGGACCGCAACTCCCAGAAGCCTCCACCACTCGCTGTGCTGGAATGGGGTTTCTGGGAGTGGCAGTCCAGGAACATCTGAGGACCCCCCACTGGTGGAGAAACCACAGCTCAAATGCCTCTCCCGGGGTTTCCCAGATAAATACTGCCCAGAGAACAGTTGCAGGCTCCTCTCTGTTCTCTCTGGGTGGTGCCGGCCTTTCACAGGTCTCGGGGTGGGCCCGAGCCCTTCGGCCTGGGTTGGAAGGCTCCCTACCGGTGATCGGCCTGAGAAGGAAGGGGAAGGGGGGGGATTCCCCAGGCGGGGAGGAGGAAGGGGGCAAAGAGAGAAAGAGGAAGGGAAACGAGGAACGAAAAAGGGGTGATAGAAAAGAGCAGAACCAGAGAGCCGCCACTACCCCAAGGGGACAAGGTGGGCCTACGTGATGGCGGGCATCTTCTACAGAAGCCTTGGAGCTCCATCTAGAAAGCCTTGGCTGGAGGAGGACCCCTGCGAAGGGTCTCCGGAGGCAGGCGTGGAGAGTGACTGTTCTCCCTCCTGAACTGCATCAGGCGCTCCAAAGAGAGAAGACCGCCCTGAGCCGTAGGGGGAGGGCAGTTTCCGTCCTTGAACCTCTTGAGGGACCCAATAGATCCTCCTGTCCAAGAGTCCAACCCCACGGGCCACTTCCGGGGATTTGGTTTGTGTGGGTTTTTTTGGGGGGACAGGTGCTGAAAGGAAAGTGCAGGGTACGGTTTTGCTTTAGGGGTGAACGGTCCTTTGTGTAAGCTTCTGTTCTAGGTTTGGAAACTCCAGCTTTCTAAAGGCCAAGTGTGTGTGTGTGTTGGGGGGGGGTCTGCAGACCACACAGGCAGCTTTGGGGCTCCCCACCACCCCCGGTCTGGGGATTGTGCCCTTCCCACTCTTAAGCCCAAACGGACAGATTGAAACCTGGAACAGTATCTCCGGTTCCCATTTCTTCAAAGTTTAACTTGATGCTTGTTGCAACCACCGATCAGTCGCGTCCTATAGACAGAACTAAAATACAGTACCAAGTCATGTTGTATTTGCAAGCAACCTAAGGCAGCCTAAATGGCAACTAAGTGCAAACTGTTTTCTTAGTATATCAGCCGTGGGGCATAATTTTGCAGCCTCAGCTGCAACTTCCCTCAAGGAAGCGGAGAGGAGAAAGGAGATGTAAAATAGATCGAGTCTGCCTAGGCTGGTGTTTCAAAATTGGGGGAATGAGTGAGTGGCACAGATCTTGAGCCACATATTAGCTGGGCAAGGACCAAGATGTTGATCATGAATGGGTATCTTTCCTGGGTATCTTTCCTTTAGAACAGCGGTTCTCAGCCTTCCTGATGCTGCAACCCTTTAATACAGTTCCTCATGTTGTTATGACCCCCAGCGTTAACATTTTTAAAAACACACACACACACACACACATGCTTTGCTGTCGCCCTTCCGCACGCTGCACCCCCCAGCTTTGGCTGCCTACCGGAAGGCTGCCCCCCCCTTTTTGAGCTCCCTTAAGCCCGGTGGGGGGGGGGCACCACCACTACCCTGCTCGCTCATCCACGCTCACCCCTAGGGGTCCCTGGGGCTTGGTTACCTGCCTTTGCAGGGCCGCTAAGAACGCCTAGTGCTACTAGTCCCCCCCCCCCCATTTGTTCTTATTTTGAATTGTCAAACCATTTTGATTTATTGTATTTGTGCTTATTTGTTTATTTGTTCTTTTTATTATTACGATTTGATTGTTTGGTTTGATTGATTAGTTTTTATTTACTATTTTAAGTTGTTTAATCTCTTTTTAAATTTTGTATATGTTTGTAAACTGCCCAGAGTAGCTTTTTTTGCTAGATGGTTGCGGTACATACATACATACATACATACATAAATAAATAAATAAATAAATAAATAAATAAATACCTCTCCGGCTGCCAAGGCAACCTGCTGCCAGCCAGGCCTGACATCGCCCTATGCCTCCTCCTCCTTCTCCTCCTCCTCCTCCTCCTGGTGCCACTCGATCAGCCCGAGGGAGGGCTCCACGCTGTGGTGGCTTGATCGCCGCAAGCATGGTCTCATGGCTGAGCCGTTGCGTGTATTTGCGGCGAGACCACCCCCCACGCAACTGCCAGATTGCCGCCATCAGGGCCTCATGGCCTTGCCATTGCTGCTTTTAATTGTGGCGAGACCACCCCCACCCCACGTTGCCCAGGTGGCCTGGCAAGGCCCAGCTGACCATAGCTAGCGAAGGTGGTGGAAGGGGGCAGAATCCAGCCCCCACCCTACAGCTTCCCTTCGGGTGCCGGCGTGGTGCACGGCCTAATGTTGGGGCTGTGGCGGGACCCCCATGCCCCCTCCCCTTCGGCCTCCATCCCAGGGTCGGGTCCCAGCTTGTCCTGGGTGGGCCTGACCACCATCCCACACTGCACCCCCTCTTGCCCTTGGGGCCGCGACCCACCCCGGCTGGACCAGCCCCCTGCCCCCCCCGCTGTCGCGCTGGGCCAGCCATGGCGTGGGGGCTGAGGCACGTCCCTCCTGCCCACCGGGAGTTTCACAGGGCTCAGGGCAACCCCTGTGAAAGTGCCATTCAACCCCCGAAGGGGTCGCAACCCCCCCCCCCAGGGTGAGAACCGCTGCTCTTGACCCTTGTTCTCCCTCCAGAAGCTTCCTATTTCAGCAAACCTCTTACTTGCAGCACTTCTGCTGGGCAGGGTCTACATGTCCAGAGGGGGTTTCTCTATTTATTTATTCATTTATTTATTTTATTTTATTTAATTTATACCCCACCCATCTAGCCAAGTGCTATAACAGAGTGATCAGCACAAGCATATTACAGACACACACAAAATTATCTCGATTAATTTCCTATTTGACAAAAACAAATAGGAAATTAATAAACTGGAACAAAAACAAAGTGAAAGAAGGAGATTAATTGGCCTGAGATTTCCAGTGGGGAGGATGTGCCGGACACCCCCCCCCCTTGAAAGGAACCCACAAGAGGCAACCTACCTTTGGACCAAAGTCCATGTTTGGTTTTGTGGCGGGGGGGGGAGGATGTGCAACATTGCAAGGAGACCTCTTGAGCAATAATTCCACAGTGAACTGTTAGCCTTCGGAAGACAAGAAGAGTCGCCGTTGAGCACTGGATTGCCTTGTTTTATTGGGAGAGCAAATGGAGGATCCTGTAAGATGATGGGGTGGGAGGGTGGACAAAGCAGTTCTGCCTTTTAAATACTGCTTTTTAGTGACGCAAGTGCCCTTGGGTCCTTTTTAAGGGAAAAAGTGAGGCAAGCATAATTTAAATATAATTTTATATTTATAGTATATTTAATAATTATGTAATTAAATATAATTACATTTCAAATAAATCTGTCCTTTAGAGTCCTCCCAGGACACAACAATCTGGAATCTTGCTTGTGAAGAATTTCTCGCAGGTCTCAGTTTTAGCTCTGTGGCGCTGTCATCCCGCTGATGATACAATTAATTAATTAATTGATTAAATTTAAAAAGCAGCCTTATAAAATCACAGCCCCAGGGTGGCCCTTCCTCTGCCCTCGACACACAAGGACATTTTTTTCTTGATTGGTTCCTGGACCGTCGGCCCAACATCCACTGGCGGCTGAAACGGGCCAGGTCGGGCTGGTTTGGGGAATGGTCGGCCTCTGCCTGAGTTCCTGGATGGAGGAGGAGGCCTCGCAGAAGAACCTTCGCCGCCACCACTTTATTTATTTATTGTATTTATTGTATTTATTTTTGTATTTCTATACCGCCCATCTTCCAATGGAACTCCGGGCGGTTCACAACAAACAAAATGAAACAATAACATCAAATAAAGATAATTATTTTATGTGTGTGAAGTCACACCAGCTGGCAGTGCTTCCTTGACTCTTGGCCCTGCACGTATATGGTGATGGAGTACTGCGTTTGCGGCATGCAGGAGATGTTGGACAGCGTCCCGGAGAAGAAGTTTCCTGTTTTTCAAGCCCACGGGTAAGTTGAGACCGACAGGTGGCCTGCCTCCGACAACCGCTCAAGAGGCCCGGATGACCCCCCCCCCCCCAAAAAAAAAACCCGACCCTGGAAATGGTTTTCTGTGTCCCTTGGCTCTCTCTTTCGGCACCTCGGCCCACACGTGGTTGCCAGGTGAAATCCAACGGCATTTGTTAAATTAAATCACTGTTAACAGCCTAAAATAACGGTGGTTGTTTTTAACACGAGAGGCAGCCTTTGTTCCTTTATTTTTTAGGGGAAAGGTGGAGTATAAGTCTTTAATCCAGTAATTTTCCCTTCTTTCTCTGGTCCAAAGGTTTGGCATATCATGTGATGCAGAACGTAGCTTTTAAAAATGTTTTTGTCCTCAATATTGAGGGCCCTGGAAGTTCTTAAAAATTCCCTAGGCTTTCTTGACACTTTTCTCCAGCCGTGGTAACTTCAGCCCACTTGGCTTTATTTGTTTTTAAACGAGTCTCTTAGGAGTTTTCGGTTTTTTAAAATTTAGAATTATTTTTAGGACACCTTTTTTGTCCAGAACTCCTTTGTGAAAGAAAGTGTGTGGCTATAAATATATATATATATATATATATATTCCATTGCACCAAAAAGATTCCCAGTGCCTGATAGACTAAATCCTCTATCAAGATTGCATTATTGGTACAATGATTTGATAAAGATAGCAAGTTGCTATTGAAAGCTTAGCTTACTTTTTTTGTTTGTTTTAGTAGTGACCAATAAAGGTATCATCTAGCTTACTTTTGAATTTGTTTTTCTGGTCACACGGCTCAACCCACTTATTATTATTATTATTATTATTATTATTATTTTTGGCAAAGCCACCCTGTGAGGTATGTGTGTGAGTGCGGAAGGGAGAGACTGAAGAACAGATTTGAGGGGAGGCTAATAAAACAAGGCCAGCCACACACCACCGAGCACCTAAACTGGCCAGAGCTGGAGGGTCCAGGAAACTCCCTAAGGCAGAGATGTCCAAACTTTGGCCCTCCAGATGTTTTGGACCACAGCTCCCAGAATCCCAAGT
>JAHTLZ010004336.1:0-22744 GCA_023846285.1 Phrynocephalus versicolor
TATTTATTTATTTATTTATTTATTTATTTATTTATTTATTTATTTATGTTTTGCATTTTTATGCCGCATTGATTTCCCAGAAGGGACTCTGGGTGGTTTACATAAATGCAAATAAGAAATAAGCAACAAAGCAAATTAAATAGAACAGTGGAATAAGCAGGTAAAATAATCAAATTCACACATAAAACATACAAGAAGGCAAAAAGAAAAAATACTAAAAATATTAAAAGGGGGGAGTAACAATAAACAGGGAAAACACAACACAACAAATTACTGATCGCCATATGCCTCCTTAAAAAAAACAGGTCTTAAATGCCTTTTTAGATTTCCCCGTAAGGAATACTGGAAACATGGACAATTTGTTCTGGGGCCCCATAGACCACATACTGTGCACACCAAATGCCAAAACTCACAAACGAAGTTGGCTAGAATTCCATGTTCACACTATGTATTAAGGCCTTACCTTCTGCAGAATCTGTTGTGCTTGGGACCTATGTTTTTTACTCTATGTTTTTAATGTGCCACAATAATAAAGTGAAATTTGTTGCCCTATGCACCCTTGACCTGCTGCCCCATGACTAGAAATGGTTTGAGCAATAAGAAAGGGTGTTGAAAACAAGTTAAATAAAAAATATAAATATAAATAAAACAAAACCCTAACTGGCACTCTCCTTTGAAAACTTTCCTGGCTGGTGCAAGGGAGACCTCCATTCCTCTCTCCTCCCTCTGCTTTTGAGGCTTGCCTGAGAAGAAACGTCCCAGACAATCCCCCACAATCCAGGAGGAGGAGAGAGAGAGAGCCACCATTGGCTCACTTGTGATCATGTGACCTGCTCCACTGCTTGTATTGCAAGACACCGCTCATCAATCAAGGCAGGGTTGGTCAGAAATAGTTGCTTATCTTGCACCCGTAAACCAAAGGTATTATTGTAAATTCATTTCTCCTTGCCTCCGGAGAAATGGACTATAATCAGCAAAGGTTTACACTGGAATAGAAATGTTACTCTTAATGGTGTCACAGTACATATATAGTATGGCAGGCAAAAACACAAGAGAAATAGAAAAATATTTTATTTATTCATTTATTTTAGAGTATTTTTACCCCACCTTTCTCCTTGGAAAACAACCCAAGGTGGCTTAAAGTAATGAGGGATAATATACAGTCCAATTAAGACATGTTCAAGTATTGAGAACAAGACATTGAGGGACATCTTACATACAGCATTAATAGACAACATTACCTTAAAGTTACAAGGTTATAAGTTTTGTAGTTATAAACACAAAGTCTATGTCAGGCATGTTCAAACTTCAGCCCTCCTGATGTTTTGGACCACAACTCTCAGAATTCCAAGCCTGTATTTCCAATGGCAAAGGACTGTGGGATTTGTGGCCCAAAACATCTGGAGGACCGAAGTATGGACATGCCTGGTCTATGTGAACCTATAGGTTCATATAAAAGACACACAATGTTAGTCCATCATTCAGGGAAAGCTGAGAAACTGCTGTATTGGGCAGTGAGCTTTGGTAGATAAGGCCTGACCCTTCTTTGATACCTTGTCCCCCCTGGTCGCCCATCCTTCTCCGAGTCCAGGTCTAGTCTTGACTTAATCTCAGATGGTCAGCTTTTGTGCGGAACCGAGGGGGTGGTTTTGCGTGGAGAGCCCTCCGACATTTGGATTTGACCCCCGGTTGGCAGAAAGATGGCATGGCATCCTCACAGCTGTGTCCTTTCTCTCTCTCTCTCTCTCTCTCTCTCTCTCTCCAGGTACAACATCACGACCGGCCTTTATCCCTTCGAGGGCGATAACATTTATAAATTATTCGAAAACATTGGGAAAGGGGACTACACAATTCCTGAAGACTGCGGGCCTCCCCTTTCAGATCTCCTCCGAGGTGGGTGAGCGTCTGCCTTCTCCGAAGGGAGAAGTGCTTGGAGGGGAATCCTCCGGTCTCGCCCTGGGTCTTTCCCGGCCTTGAGCGGTCAGTCCTGGCTCCTGCCTCTGCTGACGGAGCTGATAACGCCTGGGGCTGCAGGGAGTTGAACTCCGCCACCTGTGGAGAAGCTATAGTTAGGGTGAGGGTGAGGGTGAGGGTTAAGGTTAAGGTTAGGCTGAGGCTGAGGTTGAGGGTTAGGGTTAAGGTTAGGGTTAGGGTTAGGGTTACCCTTTTGCGTAAGTGGCCGGAGGCAGTCGGATTTGCCCAGAGCGTCCGAAGGTCCTCTTAGGTCTTGTGACCCCAGGAGTCAAAGCACAACTACTGCTGGCAGGAACAAGGCCAGCGTGGTTCCCGCCAGGCCTCACCTGCTGCCCTTAGGCTGTGTCGGTGGCCCCCTTTTTTATCGGGTGGAGGGGGGATGTGCAGCTGCAGCGGCATGACTGAGAAGGCCCACCGATCTCGAGATTGTAAGAGTTGTCACTTTCCTTGTTGGGAACGGGTGGGGTGGGGGGTGGGGAAGCAAGCGTTGGCCGGCTGCTGCTGTTCTCAGAGGAGGAGCCTCTCCCCCCCCCCTCCCTCCTCATCAGAGCCGAGAGGCGTCCCCTGATCCTCTCCACTCATCTGGGCCACATATTGATAATTTGTCTGGGTGACATACCAAGAAAGAATGCAGCTGATCAACCCCTGGAAAGGGAGACCAGTACAGGGGTACCCCGACTTAAGAGCGTCTTGACTTAAGAGCAATTTGACTTAAGAGTGGAAAACTGTTGGCGTTTTAACTGCCACCGTACAAATTTTAGATATGGTCTGCTCGACTTACAAATATTTTTTTTCATTTTTTAATTTTTTTAACTTATATTTTCAATTTTTAAGATAGGTACCCCAACTTAAGAGTAGTTCAACTTGAGAGCATGCATTCGGAACGGATTAAATTCGTAAGTTGAGGTACCACTGTATAGCGCAACAGCTTTTCATCCACGGGCAGGAATATTGCCCCTCACGCAGGTCCCCTCCAAACAGTTTGACCCCCCCTCTGACTAACGTTTGAGAATCCAAGATTCATGGCGCCGGAAGGGGGTCCCCGTAAGGCCATCCAGATCCAAGCAGGCCGGACAGAGGGCGGCCCCATTTCCCCCTGAATGCCTCTGCAGCGCTGGAGTGTTCAATGCCTTCCCTTGTGAGGAGTCCATGGCGCACCGCTCAAAGAGTGGAGAAGTTTTTCTTGCTACTCCGCCGGCGTCTCTCTGAGGTCCCCTTTAAAGGCTGCCCCAGTCCATTCTAGAAGCTCTCCGGGGGCCTTTCCCGGGCGTTAGTTGGAAAAGCAGCTTTCCCCACAAGCTGAAGAAGACCTTGCCCTTACCAATTCTGGACTGAAGGCGTCTGGATTTATATGTGGGTGAGGTTTTGGGGGGAGCGACGTTGCCTCCAGTTTTGAGGCATTGGCTTGAGACTCATATGCTGGGTGGGTTGTGGTGCACATCTTTCAAAGAACCCCAAAAAGCAAGGTCTGGGAGGGATGAGATGTGGGGCGAGTGAGATGCCTGGATCCTTTCCAGCCCCCTGGAAAAACAAACCAAGGGGGAAAGGTTCTGTGTTGCAGCTGAAGGACACCTTCTGTAGGAGCAGATGGTTCCTCTGAGGCCGCCTCCTCCTCCTCCTTTGTACCTGCAAGGGCTCCCTTGTCTCTTTCTTTGCTGCTTCCAAGGAATGGATCCGTCACAATCCAACGCTTGTTCTTTGAGGGACGAGGCCAGGCTGCTCCCCACGGCTCCCCACAAGCCAAGCGGGCCCCTGCTTTCTGAGTTAACCCGTTGATGAAGTGGAGCCAGCCATCCTAGTGGGTATGACCCAGGTCCCCCCTGGGCACAAATCGGAGGAACTGGGGCGTTACTTCCCTTCTGCTCCGCAGACTCAAGGTCGCCGGCAGAGATTCACACTTCCAGGGGGAGCTTTTGGCCCTCTGAGTGTCATTGGACGGCTGTGTCCATCCTCCTCCTCCATTGCTTGTTGCCGTGGGTGAATGAGCTCAGATGATCTCAAGGCAGCTTTGGTTCCATATTCTGGGTTTAAAACAGTGCCAGGGAAGCTGGTTTTGGTCCCCCCCCCAAAAAAAAAGCTAGAGGTTGACTCTTAAGTGGGTTTTTTAAAAAAAAATCATATGAAACGATTAAAATTATTTTACAAGATAAAGATAAGATAAAACTTTATTGTCATTGTCCTATACAGAACAACAAATTTAAAAGGAAAACAAATTTAAAAGATCTACATCAGGAACATCCATACAGAAGAATATGCCACCGACCAACCCCAGCCTGCATTTATACAGAAAACTCCCTCAAAACGTACATTTCCCTGCATTCAAAGCCATAACCGCTTTCGGATACAAACTATTTCTCAAGCGGCTGCTTCTAGTCTTAATGAACCTAGACCTCCTCCTAGAAGGCAGGAGCTGTAGAATATCATTTTCAGGGTGTGTGGGATCCTGCACAATCTCTACAAGCACGGTTTTGTAAGAAAAAAACACCTTAATGAGACTTGGGAAAAGTCAAAAGTCATCAATCCCTGTTAGTGGGTTTGTTGCCTTTTTTAAATTTTGCATTTGCTTGAAATGGATAAAAACGTTTCGAAGCTTAGATCTCCCACAGAGTATCTGACCTTTGGACAGATTCCTGGAGGAGAAGTCCATCCCAGGTGACAAACCATAATGGAGATGTGTGTCATCTCCAGGCTTAAAACCAGGGTCCTTCAAGGGCCAGATGTCCTTGGAGTGGTATCAAGAGACAGAGATCGAGTCTCGTGCGCTGCAGAGGCATCTGGTGGAGCCACTGTGAGATCCAGGAAGCTGGACTAGATGGGCCTTTAGCCTGATCCAGCAGGGCTCTTCTTAGGTTCTTATAGTTGGGTACTTGCGCCTTTGCGGAGTCACTGTTTTCCCCTACATAGACATCTGGTTGCTGATCTGCAATTCCCAAGCAAAAACCCCACACCACATCAAAGTCTCCTTGTCCCTTCTAGCGGATCTGGGAATCCTAGGCAACGGATCCAGATTCATTTTGGAACCTTCTCAGGTTATCACTTGACAGCCGTTCTGGATGCCCAGCACACCTCTTCTGAGCCTTCTTCCCAGGAGAAAGAATTTCCTATCTCATGCCACATTACAGCCTACCAGGCTCGGAGCCTCAACCACTCCAGGCATCCAACACACCCGCCTGAAATTGCAGTCGCTTCAAGCATGGTATCTGAGTCTTTGACCCGTTCACTGATCACCTGACGAAACGTCTTTGAGTCATAGAAGTGGCTTCCTAGCTCACTTGGTGGGACACTGTCCACAAATTATACATAGGTGAGCCTTTTCAGCTCCTTCCACTGATGGTGCAAATCACCACGGACACAGGCCCTGTGAGGGGGGTACATGGCAGAGGCCTCAAAGTACAGGGCCCATGGTCTCCCACAGAATGAGAGCTTCATAGCAACCATCTGGAGCTGCCGGCCACCATCAAAGCCTCGTGTGCCTTCAGGAGCCTCCTTGTAACAGCGTTCAGGCCACCACCGACACCAACGCCGTCCCCTTTTACATCAAACTGAGCGGCACACACTCCCTGCCCCTGCTGTGCCTCACTGCCCATTCGTGGAAGCGGTGTGTCAATCACCACATCCACCTGGTAGCAGTCCACATCTCCACAGAGGACAATGCTCTAGCAGACCGTTTAAGCTGGCTCCATGCTGTCAACTGCGAACGGCCTCTAGGCAGATTGGTGTTTCTGAGCCTGCGTCGCTGACGGGGCACCCCCTGCTGTCGATGTCTTTGTGTCAGCTGTGAACATGAATCGGCCCCGGATCCATGGGAGATGCCTTTCTGACCCCTTGCTCTACTGCACCTCTTTCTTCCCATACCATTCTTCCAAGGAACTGTTGCCAAGCTCCGCTAGGGCGGCTCTGATATCTCCGTGGCGGCCTCAACAGCCACGGATTCCAATCCTGCGGTCCTTGGCAAAAATAGGTTTCTGCAACCCCCACACTTCTGCCGCATCTCCTAACTCCGAAGGTCTTGCCTCCAGACCAGGGGTCTGCAACCTTTAAGACATAAAGAGCCACTTGGACCCGTTTCCGACGGGGAAAAAAAAACTGGGAGCCGCAAAACCAATGCGACATTTAAAACAAATATAACACTGCAAATATTTTTTCCCCTCCCCTCGCTCCTGGCTTTTTGGGCGCTCGCAGGCAACACACTCCCTCGCACGCTCTTCAGACACGCTGCGCCCCGGCGCCGGGCTCGGGTGGGGTGGGAAGGAGCGGCTGCGGCTGCGGCTCCTCCGGGCACCCCCGAAGGGCTTCTGAGAAGGAAGCCAATGAAAGTTGCTTCGTCGGCACTTCGGGCGCCGGGAGAGTGAGCAAGCGGGCGAGCCCGAGCCGCAGCCACCTCCCCCCACCCCGCCACCCTGTCCCCGAGGGTTTCCATTGAGGCGCGCACCTGCCTCAAGTTCTCCCGCGCGCGCAACTGGGCCGGCTGCGTGTCCGCCAGCCTCGGGGAGGGCCGGACTGGGGGTGGGTGGGCGCGCAGGAGGCAGGAGGCACGTTCTGTGTGTTGGAATGGATCGGAAGGCAGCTGCTGGCAGCCTTTCGGAGAGAGCGAGAGCGAGAGCGAGCGAGACAAGCAGGCAGGCGCACAGGCGCTCTGCTCGGCTCAGCTTCTCGAGACAGGTGGCGTGCCGTTGGCCTCCCCGGGCGGCCAGGGGCCCCTGAACAACTTGAGCCCGGCGCCCCCACCCCGCCGCTGTAACCAGCTGACTCCAGGAGGGAGCCGCTGGAAGTCTAATAAGAGAGACCCCTCCTCGGGCCGGGGGGGCGGGCTTGAACTAGCTGTCACGCCGCGTCCCTCAACTGCCAAGTTGATTTCGCGCAGGAAAAAGAAAAGCCGACTTCCTCCATTGCTTCTCGCCTCTCCGCCGCCGCCGCCGCCGCCGCCGCTCCCACCCTCCCCGCTCCTGCCGCCACCAACCCCTTGCTTGTTGGGCCAGAACTGACAGCACTGGGCAAGGAAGCAGGGCGGCGGCGGCAGGGTGGGGTGGGGAGAGTGAAGACTAGCCGTGGCCCCCTCCCCACGCCGCCTTTCTTGAGGTTCCCATTCCGCCCTCGCTGCCTTCTGCCCAGATCCTGCAGCCATGGTCTGACTCTCTCCCCCTCCACACACACACACTCCATCTCTCCCTCCTCCTCCTCCTCCTCTCACCCCCACCCTCCATGGAGGAGGGATGCCCAGCCCGAGTGCGTCGTGCCCACACCGCTTCCACTTTTTTGGGGGGGGCAGTTTTTAAAAATCTTCCAAAAAATAGTACAGGAGGGAGAGGAGGGGAATTTCTAGTCTCTCTCTCTCTCTCTTTCGCGGAGACACGCCGTGCGCGCGCCCGCTCCCCCGCGTTTTTGGAGCTTCATCCCGGCAAGTTAGTGCAAAGCCGTAGTTTTTTGGGGGGGCTGTAGCGAAGCAAAAGGAGAGAGAGAGAGAGAGAGAGAGAGAGATGCCAACTGCACATGTGCAATGCTTGGAAGGGGAGGGGGGAAGGAAGGAGGGTTTTCTCTTCCTCCACGTTGCACACACACACAACACACACACACACACACAGAGAGAGATCGCTTCTTCTCCCTCCCACCAAACACCCAAGCGAGAAAGGAAGGGGAAGGGGGGAAGGAAGGAAGGAGGGTTTTCTCCTCCCGTCTTTTTTTCTCGCTGGGGGGGAGGCAACAATCCAGATCTGGGAGGTTTCCTTGAAGTTAAAAAAAAAGAAAAAAGGCTGCCTTTCGGCGGGCACTTTCCACCACGCCTCCCTCTCTCTCTCTCTTGCTCTGAAGAAGAGGGAGCGCACTGAGAGTGTGGCCGCGCTTGGCTTCGCGCCGCCTTGTGGGACGGGCTGTCCTTGCGAGATTCGGCGCCTTTGTATTGAAATTTCTGAACCCTCCCGGAGCCACGGCAAATGTTCCAAAGAGCCGCATGCGGCTCCGGAGCCGCGGGTTGCAGACCCCCGCTCCAGACCTTCAGACTCTTCGTCTCCAATCATGGAGACCTCTTTCGCCCTAGCCCGAGGCTTGGCACGGGCCTGAAAGCTGTCTACCAGACCTTCTGCCCTCCAATAAATGGAATGCTTTCTATAATTTTGCACAGACTCGTAATGTACCTGTTTCACTGATGACATTGGATGCTGTGCAACGTTCCTTCACTGAGCCAAATAAGACCTCTCCCACTCTGTTCATGATCTCTGTATTGCAGCCATGGTAGCACATGCACTCTTTCCTCACCCCATTCTCAAGACATTTCTGATGGGGTTCCTGTGCATCCGTCCAATCCAGTGGTCCTCAACCTGTGGGTCCCCAGATGTTCCTGGACTCCAACTCCCAGAAACCCCTTCCAGCACAGCAAGTGGTGGAGGCTTCTGGGAGTTGCAGTCCATGAACATCTGGGGACCCACCGGTTGAGAACCACTGGTCCAATCCATCTCCGACCGTTCACTCCTCAATGGTCCTTGCAGCTCGCTCTGTGCTACCTCACACTTTGCCCCTTCGAACCTCTAGCAGCGGCCTCCGAGAGGTGGCTGTCCATTAAAAGCCTCTTCCTTGTTGCTCTCTAGCCAGCGGGAAGGGCTGGCGCTCTGGATGGACCCGCCTTCCCTGCCTTTTCCCCTGACAAGGTCACTCTGCACCCTGACCTTTCGTTTCTCCCTAGGGTCGTTTCAGATTTCCATAAGGGTCAACCCCTTGTTCTCCCTACAGCAGTTTATGAGCATCACCTGCCCCAGAAACATGCTTGTAATCCAAAGCGCTCGTTTATCAAAGCAAATTTCCCCATAAGAAATAATGGAAACCTAGATGAAAATTTGCTTAATTTCATTTGGAACGAATTAATCCCTTTATACAAGGTACCACTGTAGTTCAGTCAAAAAGTAGAGCTCTCTCTCTCTCTCTCTTATTGCTAGATTATGGAATATAGATCTCGTACTGTATATAGATACAGTGATACCTTGTACAAAGGAATTAATTCGTTCCAAATGAAATTCTGTTAAGCAAAATTTCCTTTATACAAATTTCCCATAGGAAGGCATTGAAAACGGACGAATCCCTAATTGCAAACATTTTTATGTTGTATGGATTTGCCCCGTAGGCAATTCTGTTAAGCAAATTTCCCCTATCTCCGTAATGTTTTATGTTGTACAGATTTTATGTTACACAAACTGTTTGTTATATGAGGGTCTGCTGTATATAGCTACAGATATATTTTCCAGGCTCCAGCAATGAAGCAAAAAACCCTTTGAATGGCAGGTGTAAATAGTAGGAAAGCCAAAGATTTTGTTTGCCTAGCAAGAAGCAAGGCGTCTCCTGCCCATACGTTTGGAGAACAGCGAAGGAAGGGTGTGTGTGTTTAGGCTTTGTCCCTGCCTCGGAAGGCTGCCATCTCTGCTTTATTTGAGGTTGGAAAGTGGTGTATAATGAAAAGGGGCAGGCACAGACACTCCAAGCCATTGCCACGCCTCCAGGAAACAAGGACCCACCTTGGTCAAGGCGAGGGGAGATTCCCGCCGGGGGGTCCTTGCCACCAGCGGCGCCCCCGCCTCATCATGAGGCACCCAACCTGAGTTGCCAACCCAACACGACCCACCACCTTCCAGCGGCGTCCGGTTCTGGTCCCCATTGCTCTCCTCCGAGCTGCGAAGGGAGGGCCTAGTGAAGAGTCCAGCAGAGGGGGACCCGTCTTGGGGAGGACAACATGCCCGATGCTTTCTCCTTCTTCACAGAATAACTACAAGCTCGTGGCACAGTGGCTAAAGGTCTGTCCTGCAGGTAAAACTGTGCTCACGACCTGGGGGTTCAAACCCAGCTAGCAGCAGGCTCAGGGTTGACTCAGCCTTCCATCCTTCCGAGGTCGGTAAAATGAGTGCCCAGCTTGCTGGGGGTGGGGTGGGGGCAATGTGTAGCCTTCATACATACTGTAATTAAAAACTGTAAACCACCCAGAGACTACTTGAAGTGATATGGGGCGGTATAGAAGCAGAACACTTTGCTTTAGTTTTAAACCCAGGCCTGGGTGGGAAGGACAGCGGTGGCCGGTGGTGGTGCCAGGACGGATCTTGGAGCATTTTCTTCAGGGTCCCAAACCCTGAAGAAAAGATTCCTGGAGGAAAAGTCCATTACAGGTTACAGACCATGATGGAGATGTGTACTCTCCAGGCTTTAAACCAGGGTACTTCAAGGGCCAGATGCAGGAGAGTGGTATCAGGAGACAGAGATCTAGTCTCGTGCGCTCCCAAACGCATCTGGTGGGGCCGCTGTGAGATCCAGGAAGCTGGACTAGATGGGCCTTTGGCCTGATCCAGCAGGGCTCTTCTTAGGTTATTATGTTCAAACACCACACGAATCAGGCAGTCTGCCTTGCCTTCCTCCTCCTCCTCCTCCTCCTCCTCTCTCTCTGTGATGAGCCTCCTCTCCGCCACCCAAGCCATCTGTGCCACTCTTTTGATTTTCTACGAATGACATTTCTGGTGGCCTTGTCAGCTATTCGGGGAGCCTCGTGTCCCTCGCAGAGCAAGGTTAGGCACTTCGGCGCTCGAAGTGGTTTCCCTGGGTGGCGGTGGCTGAATTTCAGCTCCCCGGCTTGACGGACAGTGTCTTATTTTGGGACTTGCCTCCCGCCTCACCAGAAGGGCTCGAGGTGGGGTGGGGAAGGGAGCGCGCCAAGTATGCTCCAGAGATAATAACAGAGATCTCTGGCGTCTCCCAATTTAAGCCTACACTCTTTGGTGGAAAGGAGAGTGAGGGTCTCGTTCCCTTGCATTCTTCTATGGTTAAGCAAATATTTCTTTATTTAGGTAGGTACCTATTTAGGCAGGCATCCTTTAAGCACCCAAGGTATTGAATGAAGAGGCTGCCTCTCTCCGCCCTCTCCATGTTTTTAAGAGAGCTATGTTGTCATATTGAAGAGGGGACAGGTTTGTTTTCCACGGCTTCAGAGACTAGGACTCGGGGCAATGATCTCAAACTACAAGAAAAGAGATTCTATTTGAACATTAGGAAGAACTTCCTGGCGGTTAGAGTTGTTTGGCAGTGGAAGATGCTGCTGCCCCAAAGGAGGGTGGTGGAGTCTCCTTCCTTGGAGGTTTTTAAGCAGAGGCTGGATGGCCCATCTGTCGGGAGTCCTGTGATGAGGGTTCCTGCATGGCAGGGGGTTGGTCTAGATGGCCCTGGAGGTCTCTTCCAACAAATAGGATTCTATGATTCTATTGATATAATTGGCCCAAATTGTGTTTTGATTTTAAAGTAGGACCCCCCCCCCCGTCCTCCAACAGACACCTGCAGCATCAGTATCTGTGGATATAACTTTTCTACTGTCTGAAAATATTGAGTAATTACCCCCCCAAAAAAAGATATTTATACAGTGCTACCTTATATAAAGGAAATAATTTGTTCCAAATGAAATTCTGTTCAGCAAATTTTCCTTTGTACACATTTCCCATAGGAAGGCATTGAAAACAGATTAATCCCCTCTTCGTGACTGTTCTTCTGTCATACGGATTCGCCCCATAGGCGATTCTGTTAAGCAATTTTCCCCTGTCTCAGGAATTTTTTTCCTTCAATTGGATCTTCTGTTAAACAAACTGCTTGTTATACGAGGGTCCGCTGTACATATTTCCATGGCATATTGATCAGAAGGCCCACTGGAGGGAACCAGGGGTGTCCTCTATCTGCAGTTTTTAGCATCCGCGGTGCCCCATGGCTCCGAATCACCTCCTGCCAGATCCTGCTGTTGAACGGCTTGCCGTTTGGGTCTGATTCTGTGCCTCTGAAGGGGGGGGCGGGCTACTCTGAGCCCCAGATCAGAGAGGAACTCCACAAAGCGCATGCCCATGTCTCTCTTGTTTGCAAACCACTGTTTCCTTGCCAGTTCCCATAAAGATGGAGTCGAATGTTTCCCAATGGTGAACTCGGCTTGCGTCTTTAATTTCCCCGAAGCAGGAGAAGTTTTAACCTTCCTTTCTAAACCAAGCACTCTCCACCCCCCCCCCCGCCACCCCCAGGAGAGTTGAACCTTTATTTGCCTGTTGCATTGAATTGCCAAGGAGCTTGTGCAGAGTTCCGCTCCTGGTGAGGTGGCCTGAAGGCCGCCTTCCCTGCTCTGAGTCGTGATGCTCGCTCTAACCCATAGTGGTGTCCTGCAGAGGGACTAGGAGTCCCATCAGCCCCCATGCCGGCAGAGGTCCGCTACCCAGGATGGCATCCTAAGGCCATCCTAAGGTTCTTGTGTTATCAGCCACTGGGGCTTTTCCTGCTCACCGTGAAAGGGGATTGGGCAGATTCCTGGAGAAAAAGTCCATCACAGGTTACTACAAGCCATGATGGAGATGTGTCATCTCCAGGCTTAAAACCTGAGCACTTCAAGGGCCAGAAGCAGGGGAGTGGTTGCAGGAGACAGAGATCGAGTCTCATGCGCTCCCAGAGGCCTTTGGTGGGGTCACTGTGAGATGTAGGAAGCTGGACTAGATGGGCCTTTGGCCTGATCCAGCAGGGCTCCTCTTAGGTTCTTATGTTCAAGGCGGCCTGCTGGTCCTTCTGTGTGAGTCACTCTTCTTCCAATCTTGCTGTCATCACTTAGATCATCCAGCCCCCCTTGGAGAGGGGAGACTTACTCGTGTTGGGAGGACTGCTGGGGGTCATTGCTTGGGGGCTGTTTTTCCCTTTTGGCGCCGAGCCGTCAGCAGGAGGTGGGTGATTTCTGCAGATCTACAGGAACCACTCAGTGGGTCACAGGGACCCGAGTGTGTGGAGGGGGGCCGAGCTGTTGTGGGGAGGGGGGCAGATTGTTCTCCACCTTTCCTCACACTGTTCTTCTTGTTCCTGTTCTCTCTCACACCCACACACAGACCCATGCAGTTGAACCTTTTTTCAGATGCAAGAGGAAAGAGTGACTTCAGCTTTCCTCCCTGGGTTGAGGACAGGATGGTCACGACAAACATTATGGCTGAAGGCGGTCTCTCTCCCTCCCTCCCTCCCTCCCATGGAGAAACACAGCCTGACACTCCTTCTGGGTTCATGTCACCGCTTTGGCCCAGGGCACGGCACCCCATCCATCTCCCGGAATCGTCCTGGAGGATCTTGGACGGACACATGGCGTGGAGATGCGGCTGGGTCCTCCAGCCCACCTGGGAGCACTCAGGATGTGTGAAGTTTGAAGAGTCCCCAGAAGGGTCCCTCAAAGCCTGGCTGGCAAAGCTGGCAGGGAAGCCTTAGAACATAAAAACCTCAGAAGAGCCCTGATGGATCAGGTCAAAGGCCCAACTAGTCCAGCTTCCTGGATCTCCCAGTGGCCCCACCAGATGCATTTAGGAGTGCATGAGACTAGATCTCTGTTTCCTGATATACCACTCCCCTGCATCTGGCCCTTGAAGTACCCTAGTTTTAAGCCTGGAGATGACACATCTCCATCATGGTTTGTCGCCTGTGATAGACTTTTCCTCCAGGAATCTGTCCAACCCCCTTTTGAAGGCATCCAGGCCAGATGCCATCCCCACCTCCTGTGGCAGGGAGTTCCACAGACTAACAATGCGCTGGGTGAAAACATATTTTCTTTTGTCTGTTCTCACTCTCCCAGCCCTCAGTTTGAGTGGATGTCCCCTAGTTCTGCTATTTTGTGAGAGGGAGAAGAGCTTCCCTCTATCCACGTTACTCATACCCTGCATTATTTTGTACGTCTCAATCATATCCCCCCTCAAGCGCCTTTTTTCCAGACTAAAGAGGCCCAAATGTTTTAGCCTTTCTTCATAAGGGAGGTGCCCCAGCCCAGTAATCATTTTAGTCTCTCTCTTCTGCACCTTTTCCAGTTCCACTATGTCTTTCTTGAGATGCGGTGACCAGAATTGTACACAATATTCCAGGTGCAGCCTTACTATCTTTTTGTACAATGGCATTATAATGTTGGCTGTTTTATTTTCAATCCCCCCCTTTTGGGGGGGGGGTGTTGTTGGAAGAGAATAACCTCTGGGGGACCCAAGGTTGGGGTTCCATGCCCGCACCTCCTTCCCTGTCCGCTTCCGGCATTTGTAGGTGGGTTGGACGGCTCTGCTGCTTGCGTCCAGCCATGGATGTGCCTTCCAAACAGCAGGGGGCTCTCGAGAACCAGGGATTCTTCACCGTTCCTGTGTGTTTCATCTCCAAGCTCTGAGCCTGGTGCTTCCCCCCCCCCCCCCGACCTGCCGTCTTTTCATTCTTCTTGGCCCTCTCATTGGGGAGATTAGAGGCATCTCCCTGCCCAGTGTTGGGGTGTGCGGAGCATCCGACGCCACATAGGCAGGGCCCAGTCCTGTTTTAATGCCTTTGACTTTTAAAAAAATCCATCCGTCCCCTTTTTTCTGCTTGGAAAGAGTACATTTGGATATATTGGCATTTCTGGAGGAAAAGTCTTGTGTTACCTTAAAAGCAGGGTATCCCAAAATACCAGACACAAGGGAGTGGCATCAAGAGACAAGGATCTAGTTTTCTGATGGCATCCCGGAGGCATTGGCGGGGCCTGGGCCTGATCTGGCAGGGCTCCGCGTAGGTTCATAAATGTTCTCATGCCATCAAGCTGCCGCTCAACTTATGGCTAACCCTAACCCTCCCCCAATTTTTGATTTTCAAGTTTCAATGCTCCCCTGGGGCTGGGGATACGCCCTCTTAAATGCCATGAAACCTCAGCACTTTGAACCTCCTTGTCAATAGCTAGCTCTAAAAAAAATAATAATTCAAAAGAGTCCAGAAATAGAATACAGCCGAGGAAGAATTTTTAGGATGTTGAATTGCAAGCCTTAATATCAGCACTGCCATGAATTTTGAGTTATAACGCGTTCTGCTTATAGACAACCCCATAGCACTTCAAGCACTCTCTGAGAGGTTTACAGTTTAATTATGCAGGCTACACATACATTAGTACAGTATATAGCATAGCGTATACATAGGGTATAAAAAGGCAAAGGTTCCCCCTGCGCATGCTTTTGCTAGTCGTGTCCAACTCTAGGGGTGGTGCTCATCTCCGTATTCAAGTCGAAGACCCAATGTTCTGCAAGTCCCTCGCCATGTGGCCGGCATGGCTGCCAGGCAACACAGTTTTACCTTCCCACTTTTTTATGGCAATACCTATTTATCTACTTGCATTTACCTGTTTTCGAACTGCTAGGTTGGCAGGAACTTGGGTGATCAGCAGGAACTGGCTTCACTGCGTGGCACCCGGGATTCAAACTGCCGAGCTGCCGACTTTGCAGCCGACCGTTTTCAGTACTCTAGCCCACTGCGCCACACAATGTAGCAAGCAATGGAAGACAGACAAAAGTGTTTCTGTGTGTGCGAGAGAGAGGAGGCAGGCAGGGAGCTGAGAAATCTTTTGAGAAGGGCTGCTTTTGATTTGGGAACAGCTTCTGTTTCAGATGTGACCCAAAATGGGTGTGTGTGTGTGTGTGCAGAGGAACAGGAAGAGGGAAGATTGAGGGCTTCCTGTCTGCTCTGCGCCCGCCCACTCAAATCCCCAGATGTTCAGGCTTTATCGGCCCTTGAATCTCATCAGTCCTAGATCCACCGTTGGAAGCGGGGCCCTGGAGCCACCCAGTACAACCTGCTGCTCAGGGCCCGGATGCAAATTAAACCAGTTCGGACAGATGTCCCTTGCAGGCCTTCAGCCTTGTTGGAGCGCTAACCACGCCTCCCCCGAGGGCATGGATCGTCCTGTCGTCGTACCTGTACTACTCTAACAGTTACCCTGTTTTCCCGAACATAAGACATCCTCCGACTGTTCAGGTCTTTGAAAAAGAGCGTTCCTCTCTCTCCACCCCCAGGTCTTCTTTTCTCCTTGGTAAACATGCCCAGTTCTTTCACTCTTTCCTTTGAGTCCTTGGTCATTCTTCCCCTTTGAACTGGCTCCAGTTTGTTGTCTACCTCCTTCAAGTCTGATGTCCGATGGCAGGCACCCCCAAAGGACTCTTTCACAAGGAGGCCTGGCCAGGGCAGGAGAGAAGGGAACTTGGACCTCAAAGAATTTGGAGACGGTCCTTCTGTTAATGCTAAGCGGATCCCATGCCTGCGAGAGGACGCTGCGAAGAAAATGACTTCTGTTAATGCATTGGCCTTTTTTGCAGCCACATCACGCAGGCTGCCTCATATTCAGCGTGCAGTCTCCAACGATTCCCAAATCCTTCTCACATGAGTCAAGCTAGAGACCCTTTGGGCTAAGAGGAAAAAAAACATACATTTTAAATCCTAACACCCCCCTTCCCCCCCATCACCATATGCATGGAGGTTGTCAGTCTGACAAGTAGATCCCCGCCCCAGCCTACCCATAGATTATTATTTTTTACAATTTTGTATGGCGGCAACTATGCAGATCAATAAACAGTTTCTGAATCGGGGATTTTTTAAATAAGTTTGTTGCTTTCTGTTTTGCTCGAATCTTGTGATCTGCTGAGCAGGCCCAAGTGCAGTAAATAGGGGAGACTTAGATTTAAGGGGGGGAGGGGCTTCCTTCACTGCCTGCAGGGTTGGGTTTTCAGCATTGCCGGAAGACATGCTTGATTGCCCGTTTGCTTCTGCTGGCTCCCCAAGATCTGGTTCCCTTTGGTAGCTCAACCAAGGCCAGAAATGTCCCAAGGTTGAACTGTCCAGAGCCAAAAACCTTGGGTCAGCTGGAGGGTCAGTTGCACTGAGGTGGAGGATGTTAAATTTTGAGCGGTGATTAGAACAGCGGTTCTCCACTGGTTGGTCCCCAGATGTTCCTGGGCAGCAGGAACTCCCAGAAATCCTAGCCAGCTCCACTAGTGGGGGTTGCAGTCCAGGAACATCTGGGGACCCACCGGTGGAGAAACCACTGGATTAGAAGATTCCAGCCAGCTGGCATGGCTTGACTCATCTCTGCATTGTCCCCAAGATCTGCCAGCAAATTCTGATTTATGTACATCCCTGCCTTCTGCCCAGGAACTTTTCCCCAGCCTCTTGAGCCCTCCAGTTGGCCCGGTGGAATTGAGGGGTTGGGTTGGCTGTACCCCTTTCTTTCACCAGCTCCTCCTGGCTCCGTTCCCTGGCTTACACCCCTCCCTTTCTTTTTCTCTCTCGTTCTACAGGCATGCTTGAATACGACCCCGCCAAGAGGTTTTCCATACAACAGATAAGGCACCACAAGTGAGTGTGATCTTTTCTTTTCCTTCTGTTTATGGCTAAGCAATGCACCGGTGTGGTGGTGTTGTTGTTTGCTTGTGTGTTAATCTCTTCTGAAGTACCTGTTGGGAGGAAGCAAAGGTTACAAAGGGGAAAAAACAAAGGGAAAACACAGAGAATGACTGGCAGCTTTCTTGCTAGATGGGCGTTATAGAAGTCCAATAGACAGACAGACAGACTACAGTAAATAGGTAGAAAAGAAGGAATAGACAGGCAGACAGACAGGCAGATTTATGTTTTTATAATCATAGAATCATAGAGTTGGAAGAGACTTCAAGGGCCATCTAGTCCAACCCCCTGACATGCAGGAACCCCCATCACAGTACCCCCGACAGATGGCCATCCAGCCTCTGCTTAAAAACCTCCAGAGAAGGACACCCTTCATGGCTGCATATTCCACTGCCGAATAGCTCTAACTGTCATGAAGTTCTTCCGGATGTTTAAATGGAATCTCTTTTCCTGTAGTTTGAAACCATTGCCCCGAGTCCTAGTCTCTGAAGCCATGGAAAACAAACCTGTTCCCTCTTCAATATGACATCCTTTCAAATATTTAAACATAGCTATCATATCCATTCTCAGTCTTCTTTTTGTAAGGCTCCTTTTGGTAAGGCTAAATTTTGTTTCTCAGGCCGTAATGGCTTGTTTCAATTTCCTTGGGCACAGCTTTTTAAAAAAAAAATAGTTCACACACAAGGGATGCAGGGAAAGAGGAAAACCCAAGACGGGTCGGACTGACTCCCTCAAGGAAGCCCCTGGCGTGTGTCGATATGACCAGGGCCTTGGAGGACAAGACAGCTTTGGAATGTCCCTCTTTCATGGGGCTGGCATAAGTAAGGGGAGAGTTTGTGGCCTGTCACAGCAGCAAACAGGCATACAGGGCACGATCTGCAGCCAGAAATGTTTAACATGGCCCAGGCAACTGGAGGACAATCTTTCTTGCCAACCACTGGCTCACCTAGTGCGTAGACTAGATTTTTACTAGATGAGTTGCTGACAGCCTCTTGGTCTTAAAGGACCAAAGGAGAGCGACTAAAATAATTACTGGGCTGTGGGACCTCCCTTATGAGGAAAGGCTAAAACATTTGGCACTTTTTAGACGTACAGAATAATGCAGGGCATGAGTAAAGTGGATAGAGGGAAGCTCTTCTCCCTCTCCCAAAATACCAGAACTAGGGGACATCCACTCAAATTGAAGGCTGGGAGAGTGAGAACAGACGAAAGAAATATTTTTTTACCCAGCGTGTTGTTAATCTGTGGAACTCCCTGCCACAGGAGGTGGTGATGGCATCTGGCCTGGATGCCTTCAAAAAGGGGATGGGATAGATTCCTGGAGGAAAAGTCCATCATCCCAGGTGACAAACCGTGATGGAGATGTGTGTCACCTCCAGGCTTAAAACTGGGGTCCTTCAAGGGCCAGAGGCAGGGGAGTGGTATATCAGGAGACAGAGATCAAGTCTCGGGCGCTCCCGGAGGCATCTGGTGGGGCCGCTGTGAGATACAGGAAGCTGGACTCGATGGGCCTTTGGCCTGATCCATCAGGGCTCTTCTTAGGTTCTTATGACCGGGAGAGGCATCCCCGTTCGCACTGCCAGAGGCGGAATTGAAAGCCTCCACCTCTGACTTGGGTCTGAAGCCCCTGTTTTTAAGCATACTTTAAGCTGAACATCTGTGGGTGCCCTTGCCACAGCCGCCTGCCCCCACATCATAACAGTGGCTTGGCCTCGTCTTGAGTATTGTGGACACCGCACTTGAAGGAGGATGCAAAAAAACTGGAACAACATAAGAACCTAAGAAGAGCCCTGCTGGATCAGGCCAACGGCCCATCTAGTCCAGCTTCCTGTATCTCTCATCAGATGCGTTTGGGAATGCATGAGACTAGATCTCTGTCTCCTGATCCCACTCCCCTGCATCTGGCCCTTGAAGTACCCCGGTTTTAAGCCTGGAGATGACACATCTCCATCATGGTTTGTCACCTGGGATGGACTTTTCCGCCAGGAATCTGTCCAATCCCCTTTTGAAGGCATCCAGGCCAGATGCCATCACCACCTATTGTGGTGGGGAGTTCCGCAGACTAACAACGTGCTGGGTGAAGTTCAGAGGAGGGCGGCCATGAAGATGAGGGGACTGGAAACCCGGTCATAAGAGCATAAGAAGAGCCCTGCTGGATTAGGCCAGCCGAGGCAGACGGGAAGGGTTGCCTCAGCCCACCTCGGGAGCCCCACCATTCGCTCAGACCCTTCAGGATTTAAAAGATGGCGGAGAATCCGACCCCAGCGGCCCAGTTCAGCCCCCTAAATCTTCATTTCCATGCGTTTCAAACAAACAAAAAAATTAGTCGGTTCCGACTCTCTCTCTGACAGCTGTCACAGGATTGGAACCCTGTTCCAACGTGACCGGGGGAAGGGAGGGGAGGTCTCCTTCTGTCGGGGGCTGGATCCAGGGTTTCCCCCACCCTGGGCCTCCTTGCTTGCAATGATCCCGAAAGCCCCCTTCCACCTCTGCTCTTCTCCAATTATGTCTGCTTCTCCAGAGATGGCAGACTTATGATGCCTGTTAGCTTTGGAGCGGCCATTGAGCCAAAAAGTTCTCCCTAGCATACAGCTGGGAGAGAAATTTAGCTTGTCCGGCACACTTTCCCTGCGTGCCTCTGCTTATCTTCTAATCTCCGGACACAGGGATCTGCAGAGTAGCGTTTCTTCTCAAGATTTAGCGCAGCGGACTGTCTTCTGCCAGTGCTCAAGAAATAAATCAGTCTGACAGCCTGAGACAAAAACCTGCCTAGTTTATTTACAATTAACTCATATATTTACATCCCGGACTGCAAGCCGGCATGACGGCGTCTTGCAACACACACGCTCAGAAAAAAAGAAACACAGCTGAGCACGCTAACTCAAAGAACAAACTGAAAGAACCTGGAGGTTCTTCCTCCTCCAACATTTCACTGCACATGACAACAGATTTGATTTTAACCCTGTAAGCACCAAATCTGATACTCCAACAATGCCACACGGGAGAGCTGGCGTAGGCAGGAGGAGCTGGCGCGGCCTCCCCCTCTCCTTTCAACGGGATGGGCACTCGCTGGTTTTGAGGCCGGCCTCCTGGAGGGCCGACCCAATCGGTGCCGGGGTCTCCTCCGGGCGTGTGTGCCCAAGGGCGCTCCCCTTGTCCGCCGCCTTCCGTGGAAGGGGCCATGTTTTATTATTCACCCCACACAGACCCAGCTGCTCCTCTGAGCAGAGGGTTGGGCCGGCAGGGGTGTTGGTGGGGGCTTTGGTCCCATAAACTCAGGCATCCTGCATGGGCTGGGCAGCAATTCCAATGAGGATGATAATGGTGGTGATGATGATGGTGATGATGATGCCATGAATGAGCTTCAAACCAAGGAGCAGGAGTCGTCTTGCTGATGGGGATGTTCCCTGCCCTGACAGTCCCTTTTGGGGGTGGGGGGGGAGAGTGAAGTTAGCCATTCACGTTTGCCTCTCTCCTGAGCTCCTTGAGACCAGGGAGCAGCAGCTGAACCTTTTAAACCAGTTCTTTCCAACCTCGGCTCCCCTGAGCACTGAAAACTGTCGGCTACAAAGTCGGCAACTCAGCGGTTCGAATCCCGGGTGCCACGCAGCGGCGCGAGCTCCCGCTGTTCACCCCAGCTCCTGCCAACCTAGCAGTTCGAAAGCAGGTAAAATGCAAGTAGATAAATAGGTATTGCCATTAAAAAGTGGGAAGTGAAAACAGGGTTTCCTTGCAGCCATGCCAGCCACATGGCCACGGACTTGCACAACACTGGCTCTTTGGCTTGAATATGGAGACGAGCACCACCCCTAAAGTTGGACACGACTAGCACACATGTCCGGGGGGGGGGAGAGACCTTTACCTTTTTTGCCTTTCCAATCTCAGCTCCCCTGATGCTGTTGGACTACGACTCCCGGAAGTCCTGGCCCCGTACTGCTATGGCTGAACGCTTTTGTCCACCAACACCAGGGGATCCAAGGTCAGGAACGACCGCCTTAAGACTACAAGACCCGCCGTCCTTTGCCACTGGCGCTGCTGTGGCGAGAGGGTGGGGTTGGGGGTGACTCCCCATCCCACTCTGGGTGCCCTTCGTGCTGCTCCTCTGTCTCCTCTTCCAGCCGAGCCATTGAGGGACATCAGCCCTGCTTTGCAGGGTTGTTGTGAGCCTGGGGACCACAAGCCATAGGGCAGGGGGTTGGGCCCTTAGAACTATAGATTCATAAAATCACAGAGTTGGAAGAGACCTCAAGAGCCATCTAGTCCAACCCCCTGCCATGCAGGAACCCCCATGACAGGACCCCTGACAGATGGCCATCCAGCCTCTGCTTAAAAATCTCCAAAGAAGGAGATTCCACCACCCTCCGTGGCAGCATATTCCATTGCCGAACGGCTCTAACTGTCATGAAATTCTTCCTAATGTTTAAATTGAATCTCTTTTCCTGCAATTTGAAACCATTGCCCTGAGTCCTAATCTCTGAAGCCATGGAGAACAAACCTGTTCCCTCTTCAATATGACATCCTTTCAAATATTTAAACATAGCTATCATATCCCCCGTCAGCCTTCTTTTTGAAAGGCTAAACCCTAAGCCACTCCTCATAAGACATCTCTTCTAGATCCTCAACCATCTTGGTCGCCCTCCTCTGGACCCACTCGAGGTTGTCAACATCCTGTTTAAATTGAGGCGCACAGAACTGGACACAGGACTCCAGGTGGGGTCTGACCAGAACAGAATAGAGTGGTACTTTCACTTCCTTTGATCTAGAGACACTATGCTTCTGTTGACTTAACCAAGAATCACATTGGCTTTCCTGGCCGCCACATCACACTGCTGACTCATGTTCAATTTGTGGTCCACCAAGACCCCCAAATCCCTTTCACAGGTACTATTCTCCAGCCAAGTGTCCCCCATCCTATATCTGTGCAATTCATTCTTTTTACCTAGATGTAGCACCCTACATTTCCCTCTGTTGAAATCCATTCTGTTAGCTTTGGCCCAGCATTCTACTCTGTCAAGGTCCTTTTGGATTTTCATCCGATCCTCTAGGGAATTAGCAACCTCTCCCAATTTGGTATCATCTGCAAATTTAATTAGCGTACTCTCTATTCCTTCCTCCAAGTCATTAATGAAGATATTGAACAGCACTGGACCCAGAACAGAACCCTGGGGCACCCCACTGGTCACGTCTCTCCAAGCTGAAGGTGGTGGGTGGGGGAGAAAGCCGCTGGTGGGGAGGGTTGGGATCCCACTCTTCTACATCATTTAACATTAATATTCCGTTGATGATGATGGCGATGATCCAGCTCTCACTCTTTGGGTTGTGACTCCAAAGCAGGCGTCCCTGCACTCTCCCATTGGAATAAGTCCAAAATGGACCAGTTGGGGAGAAAGCAGCTGGCTTTAGTTGGCAATTCAGCTTAGAAGCTGATGCCCGGACCCAGGGGAAACTGGGGTGGGGGGTGGGTGGGGGTTGGCTCCCGTGGGTGAAAACCCCTCCTGTCCCTTCCCAAGGAGAGAGGGGTGTCTTTTTTTGTTCCTTTTCCCACTTGCCTTCTCTCTCCTTCCCCCTCTTCTCCTCCCCAGCCTCA